>KN885206.1:13770-33551 GCA_000934455.1 Apostichopus parvimensis
ATATAGGACAAACTGTCTGTCATAGTGGAAAGTACATTTTCTGTCATAGTGGACATTGAATTGTTTGTCATAGTGGACTAACATTGTTTGTGATGAAGGACAATACATTGTCTGTCATAGTGGACTAACATTTTCTGTCATAGTGGACATTGTCTTGTCTGTCATAGTGGACTAACATTGTGATGTAGGACAATAAATTGTCTGTCATAGTGGAAAGTACATTTTCTGTCATAGTGGACATTACTTTGTCTGTGGTAACGGACATTACCTTGTTTCTACTGCCGCATTTTTGCATGTCTTTGTTAGTCCTAGGGTGCCGTGGCAACAGTAACAACAGAACATAACAGTATATATACAATTATCTGACCATCAAATTTGAGTTTTTTTCTGTAAGAGATTCGTACTGTACTAAAGTGACCTGACATACAGTTTGCTAATGACTGCCTTACCACTAAGGATCTTTTTCACAAATCTGAGTAACTTCCCAAACTTTTTTGTTCCCCCCCTCCCCTCCCCTCCCTCCCCTCCCTCCTATCAACTTTTGAATTTTCTGTCTACATCTTTTACTATTGACCATGCAAATGGTTACCGTGACGATGATGGCACTAAATATGCTGTAAATAGGCTGTACAGTAGTATTTAACATGTAAGCATTGAAATTACAATATTTATTATCTTAGCATAAAAGGATGTTAGTTTAACAGGTTTGTTAAATATTTGCTTCATTCTGGATAATTGAAAATAAGTAGCTACAGAAAAAATCAATATGTGCAATGGGTCCCTGCTACATTATCAGGTTTTGTGGAGGTTAGCCAACACAGGGTTGTATAAAACTTGAAACACTGGCAATTATTAAATCTTCCCACTATTTTGTCATTTAAGCTTTACCGCACATTTTTGTTAATATCGTCATGCAAAATGCCAATAACTAGACTAGCCTGCAAGCAGCAAAATCAAAAAAGGGTCACCAGGTCTCAATATAAATGCCAGTCATGGTGCTCATTTTCTAATTAATCTTTCTAGAAAATGTTTGACAGCTTTTCCTCAAAAACTGGTTTACTCATTTACAGGAATAACTCAAACTGTACAAACGTGATTGTTTGTTTAATCAGTAAACATTCTGTCAAGGATGGTGAGGGGGGCTGCAGCCAGGCTGCCTAGGGTGAATGTGTTGTGCATACTGTAGCATATTGTGTAATGGAGCTGTATCGAGAGGCAGACATGGTATCCCTTTATAAGGTACTGTGTGAAGAGAAGGATGGTGAGGGGGGCTGCAGCCAGACTGCCTAGGGTGAATCTGTTGTGCCTAGACTGTAGCATACTGTGTAATGGAGCTGTATCAAGAGACGTACATAGTATTCCTTTAAAAGGTACTGTGTGAAGAGAAGGATGGTGAGGGGGGCTGCAGCCAGGCTGCCTAGGGTGAATCTGTTGTACATACTGTAGCATACTGTGTAATGGAGCTGTATCAAGAGGCAGACATGGTATTCCTTTATAAGGTACTGTGTGAAGAGAAGCATGGTGAGGGGGGCTGCAGCCAGGCTGCCTAGGGTGAATCTGTTGTGCCTACTGTAGCATACTGTGTAATGGAGCTGTATGGAGAGGCAGACATGGTATCCCTTTATAAGGTACTGTGTGAAGAGAAGGATGGTGAGGGGGGCTGCAGCCAGGCTGCCTAGGGTGAATCTGTTGTGCCTATTGTAGCATACTGTGTAATGGAGCTGTTTCAAGAGGCAGACATGGTATTCCTTTATGCTGTATCTACTGGTGTTTGTTAAGAAAAGTAGCCTTAAGTTTGGGCAGCAGAGCCATTCCACAACTATCATGATTCTATTAAAATTACCTAACAAGATATTCAGGTTGGTTTCAGCACAGTGGGTAAGGTAGGGGGCCGGGGGGGGGGGCGTGGTGAAGCGTTAGGTGGAACTCAAACCTCAAGGACATATATAGTCAGGATGGTGCTCTTGCTAGTTTTATGTACCCTGCCAGTAAAGTGTTTAACCAATTATGTTATTTTAATATCCAAAGGTTCTTGCTTTTGTATTTCAGTCACTCTACTCATTTATACCAACTCTTTCAAAGGTGCACAGAAACAACCCCGCAGAATCCGAGGGCAAAAATGACGATCTGCGGGGTATGGGGCGGGGGAGGGGGGTGGGTCTGGTGGTGGTACGAAGTGTTTTTTCTTGTTTCAAGAAGCGGACCTAACGTCTTTTCAAACTTGAAGTGCCGTTAAAGAGATAGAAAACTTATAAGACGATATTTTGGTGTTCAACATCCCAGAGTTTTATTTTCATTCATCGAATGTTTGCATGATCTGCTTACCCGCACGCGGTTCACTGAACATGTGTGATGATATGTAGGCAGTCAGTTTGGAGTTAGTCTGTATTTAATGGTAGAATTGCCTTTACCAAACGTTGCATAGTACCAGTAGATTAGCCTCGGAAATTGAACGTCGTAGTCTTGAAATTGTGTCATATTTTTCTATGAAGGCAACCGATTCTCATAAGGTGCTGGAATTTACGCAAGATTAAAATGTAACTTCTTAATTAAAAGAAAAGAAAGATTGGCCAAAAAAAAAAAAAAA
The DNA here is from genome assembly GCA_000934455.1 of Apostichopus parvimensis. NCBI lineage: Eukaryota > Metazoa > Echinodermata > Holothuroidea > Aspidochirotida > Stichopodidae > Apostichopus > Apostichopus parvimensis. The sequence goes on from KN885206.1 coordinate 16,358, forward strand.
AATTATCGCTGTCTATCAGCCTACTTACATAGTGCAGTCTCGCTTGGTTAATGGGGCTTTAACACTTTCTTGTATAAAAAGACAATTTTTTTATTTTCAATTTTTTTATTTTTTATTATTATTTTCCTATTTTCATATTGCAACCAGTCAGTTGGAACAGTTTTCTAAACTGTCATCCCCATGTATCGTGCTTCAAAGCACTAGTACTGACAGTATGAACAGTTCCTAACCTTTCTCTGATTCTAATGCTAATACCACTCTATACTGTCCTCTCGTGTCATGCTTCAAAGCACTGGTACTGACAGTATTAACAGTTCTTAACCTTTATCTGAACCAAATGCTAATTACCAACCACTATTCACTGTAATGTTAGTAATATACTTTGTCCATTTGGTAAATATTTGGCTGAAAAAAGAAATTGTTTGTGATCGAAAGGCAACTGTGTTGTACAGTATGTATATAGTATGTTAAGTGTACTCCAACTCCTAGTGTTAGAAAGTCAATAATAGCAACGTCATCGCTCGACGTTTTTATTTTTTCATAAAAAATGATAATTTATATTTGCAAATCAAGACTAAGGGACAGTAAAAGGCTTGTCTTTCGAATTCCTCTGTTACTTTGTCATCATGCATTTATATAAAAAAAAATAATAAAAAAAAATATTAATAATAAATTCTGAGCTATATTCTATGAGAGTTGAAGTGAGTGCTCTAGTGAGCACTTCCAAACTCGAGATGTTTTGCGAGTTAATGTTCAAAAAACATTGTCATAATGTTGTGTAACTTGTGTGCAGTGCAACATAAACTAAGACCGGTCACTACATGGTAGAATTATTTAAAATTTACTTTAAATTTAAAATTTGAAAGAATTAGAAGTAGAAAGATGTGTGTGGTGATTCTTGAGGAATTTGATAAAAGAAAAACACTGTTTGAGATTTTGGGATTTTCTTTTACTCTTACTGTGGGGTGGAAGGGCAGGTCAAAGATTACATTGGTGAACCTGCATATTCATGTTTTATTAATTAATATTCATAACATATGAATATTCAACAGTGAGTGTCTTTTTGTAGGACTTTGCTCTTTTGATTGGCTGCTGCTGGGGCCTTGAAGAGTGAATTGTCAAAACACTAAATCTTTCACGTATATACTTTGATGAAATTATAAAATGCTATCTCTGGAAACAAAGCTTTTGATGTTATTGAATATTCCGAACAGATAATATTGAGTTTATGAATATTTATGATATTAAAGTGCTCACACAAGCCAGATGTGACGATTTATACAATGTTAATACCGCTCCATACTGTCATACTGTCAATGCTTCACAGCATTCCTACTGGCAGTATGAACAGTTCCTATAAATGTCGATTCGATAGAAACTAACTATTCATGAATACTAAACCATGACTTGAAAGTATATACCTTGCGTACATTTCTAAACAAGAATCTTCTGAACTGGGTGGTTTATATTATTGTGATATTATGTCTTCATGATGTGTGTGTTTGTGTTGGAATTCAAAATTCCTCCCACGATTTAGTCAATTTTATAAATTACTTTTAATACAACTTGCTCTCCTTTGCATAACATATTTATGAATATTCATTTGACTTAATGAATGCATGTTAAACAGACCCTTTTCTTTTGTTACTTATCTGCTATATAGTGACTGTTAAGAATGATATCAAATATCAAGTGGCTATTAAATGTCTTGTCAAGGTCAAGTTTGCAATTGTTTCTTTCCTCTGTTGTAGCTTGTTACGCAACTGTTTTTTCTAGTGTTCGTAGTGAGTTTCGAAAACGGTATGTAGTATGTAGATTAGTTTATGCAGTCGTAGAAATACATACTGTACCTTGTTTTAGTGAAGAAACAACAAGTGTGGCAGTAACAAATTTGAGTTTTGTTTTCAAATTATATTTCAGAGCAATGCACTTTTACAATTCTCTCTCTCCCTCTCCCTATCTCTTTTGTATATTTGTACAAGTTATTTGTGGTTACATTGTATATATATATTGCTTTCCAAAACCAGCTGTGACTAGGCTTAGAACCTTCCGGCAACTATCCTTGTAGAAAGAAAAAATGCCTTTTCTGCGAAGAAAAACAACAAGGAAGAGAAAATAAACATAGCTGTTCTTCTTTGTTTTCGTTTCTTATCTAATTAATTTTCTTTATTAATTGCATGTTAAGTTATGTCTGATTATAGTTAAATAGCTGATCAGGCTATAGTGTCTAACAAATTAAGTCTGGTTTGGTTTGATTTAAAAAAAAAATTTTTTAAGCTTTACATGGCTCTTATTTTTTAACATTTGGTTAACTGTAGTCAATATTAGGTTCTGATAGGCTTAACATTCAATCTAATATCTATTAGATTGATTTCTGGTTATAGTTTACATGTATACAACTAAGTTATCTGGAAATCAAATCCAAACTTTTAACCTGGTTACTGATCAGGCCGGTGGTTAGTCATATAGCTTCGATTCAAATCTTATCGTCCAAAAACTTTCTCAACCAGCCACTTGGGACAGTTTTCTAATGCTAATACCACTACAGTACACTGTCCTCCCATATCATGCTTCAAAGCACTCATACTAGCAGTAGGAACAGTACCTAACCTTAATCTGATTCTAATGCTAATACCACTCCATACTGTCTCTCATATTATGCTTCAAAGCACTGGTACTGACAGTATGAACAGTTCCTAACCGTTCTCTGATTCTATTGGTAATATATACCTTGTATACTGTCTCTCATATTATGCTTCAAAGCACTCGTACTGACATTTCAAACAGTTCCTAACCTTTCTCTGAGTCTCATGCTAATACCACTCTATACTGTAATCTCATATCATGCTTCAAAGCACTCGTACTGACATTTCAAACAGTTCCTAACCTTGACCTGATAGAAACATGATATTCATACTGCTCATATTGACAGTACGAGTGCTCTGAAGCTGGACATGACAGTACAGTATAGAAAGAATTGTCCTGACTGGGTGTTCTCAAGCATAGGCGAACCTCTGGCAATCTATTTCTCCCAAAGTTCTTTCTCAATCTCCAAAGATTTGTTTGAAAGATTTGACATATTCTAAAGGTTGGTTAATGGTTACACTTACGATGTAACATATATGTAGTCTTTGAAACAAATGTTTACTGTATTGTATTAGTGTTTAATGTCTTTTACCCAAAGGTAGCTGTAGGCCATATTTCTATTTAAATGTGTTATTTATATAATAGGTCGTAGCATACCAATAGTCACGGTTTGGACACCTATGTTATGAATAGATATAGGTATAGGGTACTGATATATGTACTGTAACCAACTCAAAAAATATCAACCTAACTTTGTTTATCTTTAGAAGGTCTATAAATGTTTGCCAGACTAAGAATGGTAAGCTTTGAAAACCCATTGTCAGGTCTATGATCTTGTGGGTAGAGGTAAATAGCATTAACACTCAGTGATACACTATTAACCGAGACCCAGGCACTGTGTCGTCACCATTTGAGTTAAAGGTATTGAAGACTCGCCCCAAACCTCGTGCCGCTCTGTGCAAAATGTTAACTTTCCATTGCTTGCAAGTGAAGTTTTTCCCTGTCGCTACAAAATGCAGACAGTAATTAAACGTGATACCTTGTTATCTTTAGCTGGACCTGAGATGTCCATCACTGCTATGTACACTGTGTTGTGTTGTGGGTATAGACCGTAGCTGTATGTATTGACTGTACACTAGTGTCTAATTACCGACAGTAGCAAGCTGTGTGTGTATTTTTGGGGTTCGATGATGAATGTCTAACACTTCTGTTACACCTCATTCGAAACTAGGTCAGATTACCGGCATCAGACGTTTCTTTGTGCGCGAGTCTTCACTCCCTTTAATGCTGGTTCACGACAAGAGTTTAACACCAACTCTCACACACACACGTATTATGGGTTAAACATTGACTACACTTATCAACTATCAATGCTGTGATACGTGTTAACAATAGGTTTACCCCTAGTCTAATTATAAATATTTTGGATTTATTTAAAAAAAATTGAAAAATCCGAGTGAGGATGCAAGGTGGAGACAGGTGGTTCTGAAATCATCTCCATGCTCCCCCCGGTTCTGAACCGTTGCCTATACACAGCTAGCCTCTGGAACTACAAATGTACAGAGATAGTATGAAACTGTTTAAGTTTCAACGTCCAGTCATGTAGGTATCGTGCATTTAGTCAGTAGTACACGCACACTACAGTAATTACTGCTTTGTACCATGGGATAGAGTAGTATTCACTGCCTGCAACCACTGTAGGCTGTCTACAAGCAACACAACCTGTTCAATGGTACGATGAGTTAGTTGTTAACATATCCTGTACTTGCTTTAATAGTAACTGGCTATGCTGCAGTTACATGTATATTTACACTAAAAACTCCATTGATCTAGACTTACACAAAATAATACTCAATGTTTACCCAAGACAAACTCTCTGTTTGACAACGTACAGTGACGTGGGTGTGAGATTGTGTTCATACAGAAGAGTATGGCATAGCTTTATTTACATTGGCCTGCCCACCCGTCAGTGATTCAGGGTTAACCTTCTCAAAACTATTTAACACTGTGATCAATACGTGACAGATCGTAAAAGTTTGTGATGCACGCATCTTGCAATTGAGTACCATATCGGTTAGGTTTTCAAAAGTATCATTGTAATATCGATGTTTTGGCCGTCAGTGCATTTGTGCTCAACAACCACAGGTTATGATGTCATTCGGTTCATATATATTAGTTTTTTTCACCACCTTAGGATTATTTCTTAGTACAACTTTTAGTTTTTTTACAATTACAACTTTTCCGATGACACGTACAGTTTTACATCTCATTCTTTTGTTGATTTTGTAGCTGAGACCACTTCTTATTTTAACATCTATTATTAGTAGAATGTTATCCAACATAACAAATCCGGCTATAACAAATAAACAGATATTCATTGGCGTGCTGACGTCATCATCAACTTTGCCTTAAAGGAACTTTCCTGACAAGCTGACTATGTTAAAGCAGCATTTTGAGTTGATATTGATTTTTGTTCCATGCATTTTTTCGTACACCAATCTTCCATAACAATGTATTCCATTAACTTGACTTGTTAAAAAAATGATTTGAAATAGTGAAAGTCGAAGGTATTAATAAAAAAAAAAATTACTTTTGTTGTTGTTGTCAATAATGCTGCTAGAGAAGAGTGTTTGGGCGACACGAATGTTGAGACAGGAATGTTGACACAAGAATGTTGAGACAAAAATGTTGAGACAAGAAAGTTGAGACTGACAAGAATGTTGAGACAAGAATGTTGAGACAGGAATGTTGAGACAAGAATGTTGAGACAAGAATGTTGAGACAAGAATGTTGAGACAAGAATGTTGAGACAAACATGTTGAGACAAACAGGTTGAAACAAGAATGTTGACACAAGAATGTTGACACAATAATGTTGAGACAGGAATGTTGACACAAGAATGTTGACACAAGAATGTTGACTGATAATTTTCTTGAAGTGATATTCACACTGCCAGTCTGTGTCATCGATAATAATACTGACAAGCCATTATTTATGGTCACACCAACAAATGGCATTTCATGTTACAAAGGAGATGTATGTATATATATATATCTAATCAATCATCTTTAGCTTAAATGACAGAACGTGTTACGTGGTGAACACTCTAAATATACCTTGTCAGGGGCTGCCATGCAGTTTTGTCAACGTGACATCTCGACTTCCCTTGGTTCCTTATCACGTTTGTAACAGTTAGCATTGAATTGTCAACAACATTTACATTGACATCACTTTGATGTATGATGTAGTTCAAATGTTGTCATATCTAGACTTGCTCAAGTCGTCGGTCTGGTATGTGGTGGAATATTGATTGTAACGTCTCTCCAAATGGAATAAGATATCTCTTTAATTGTGGAAGTTATTTATCGCAGGATACCTCCTATCGATTAGGGCAATGACAATGGAAGGGCTAAAGGGACCTCTTTATTTGTATCTATTGTGTGTTCTAACACAATAACTTTACTATTTTACACCGCTTTAGTATACTAAGACTGCTTTGTGGTTAAAATTACAATTGAATTGCAGAATTTTGTAAATTCGGTAATAGAAGTGAGACGATGTTTTTGGGTACAATCTTTGTTTAAGTAACTATTTTTGGTAGGTTAGACGATTTTGAAAGAAATCGACATGGTTGAAGGGTATTCGGAGCTAAATGACTCGCGCTAGTTATGCATAATATACTGTAGTCATGGTACTAACAGATGCTTTCAATACATTGAACTTTAACATTAATACTTTATGTAAGCATTTAAAAGATGCTGTGAATAACGGAAACGAAATAAAGAAAGGAAAGATAAACACTGTGAAAGTTTGATTTGATTTTGGTATCATTCCCTGCTTGCTTTGGAATCTATCGTTCTTAATTGCTACGTATATCTCTCCCTCGTCCCATGTCTCTCTTCTGCCCCACTTGCCCCTCTTCCTCCTCCCCAATTGTCCCTCCCCATTTTCCTCTCTCCTTCCTCCCATTGCTCCCTCTTTCCTCACTTCTCTCTCTTTCCCCACTCCTTACCCCCTTACCCACTTTTCCCTCTTCCTCCAATTTTCTAACCCCCTCCCCAGCTAATCCTTCTTCCCCACTCTCATCCCCAATGTCCCTCTCCCTCCGCCCCAAAAGTCACCCTAAACGTCGCCCTCTTCACCTCTCCTTCCTTCCCCACTGCTCCCTCTTACCTTATGCTCTTCCTTCCCCCTCCCTCCTCTTCCTTATCGGTGTTCCTCCCCTGCCCCCAACCCTAAATGTCGCCCTCTTCACCTCTCCTTCCTTCCCCACTGCTCCCTCTTCCCTTATGCTCTTCCTTCTTCATCCCCCTCCCTCCTTTTCCATATCGGTGTTCCTCCCCTGCACCCCCACCCCCACCCTAAATGTCGCCTCAACTTCCTTATCGGTGAAAATAAGCAGACAAATTTCTGTCCCAGTAAATGTTTGCACGGAATGTATCGTTCTTCATTTCTACGTATATCTCTCCTTGTCCCACATCTACCTTCTCGCCCACTTGTCCCTCGCCCACATGTCCCTATCCCTGTTCCAGGCCCACTTCTCCCTCTTAATCACTTGCCCCTTCCCCCATCTGTCCGTATGCGCGTGTATCCGTTGCTTTACAATACATCCTCAATGGTAGCAAGTGTACTCAGTATATATACCACAGTGGGAGTAAAATTTAAAACAAAAACGGAAACCCGGTGACGATTTGATAAAAGAAATGTTTGATACATTTTGAACATTGAACGATATACCAATGTATTTGATTAGCTTTTAGACTTTTGACAGGAAGAAATAAAAAAAAACGGGGGAGGGAGGGGGGAGTGGGTTGGGTGAGGGGAATGTTTATCTCTTATTGGCTTTGAACGAAACTAGAAACTTCTGTCAATAATTTTTGGGCGAAATTGAAAAAAAAAAAAAAAAAAAAAAAATCTGATTTGAGACATTTTCATAGGCAGGCCTGACCATAGGGAGGGGGCAGTTAGGGACTACAACACTGGGCCAAAATGAACCATTAGGGGCCCGGGAAAACATGTGATCAAAACTAAATGTATCGTTTTCGTTAATGGTACCCGGTGGCACATTTCTCCCGTCATCCCGCCCTTGGTTCTCGAAACCCTGTACCGAACAGTACACACCCTTAGTTATTTAGCTACAAAAGGAGTGCCTACTTTCAGATCACGGAAGAAGTTATAGACCCCAACTGTACAGCACGATATCATGGAAAAGTTTCTTGAGATTACGTAATCAACCTGCCTTGGTCGTAAAATGACCTCATTTTACCAATTAGTCTGCAACGCCTGCCACATATTTTTTCTTGTATGAGGGTCTTTTGAACGCTGTATATATGCTTAACTACACTGTAGACATGAACCTATTTCCACACTGCAGTGTTTTCACAAATAGCCTAATGCAGTTAAGAAGCTATATGCAGGCGAACTGTGGCGTATGAGGGCGAGTTACGACCGTGGCAGGTCGATTACGTAATTACAAAACTTTCCTAACTATAGCGTGCTATAATTGGAGCCAATAAAGCAGATCTTTAAGAGGTTGTGTGTCTAGAGGTAAAGATATTGTCCGTTGTGCTTGTTTTGCAATTAAACGAACCACTATTAATTTACTTATGAAAAATTACGTTGAGACTAGTTACAAAAAATGAAATTACAAACGAGAAAGATGATATCTTTGTACTTTGTACAACCTTTGCCGGTTATTATTGTGTGTCACATAATCGCGGTTCCTTTATCACAAAATTGTAAAAACGGTAAAATTGTAAAAATGGTAAAAACGTTCTCTATATCACAGCATGGTCCTTAGTGGGGGCAGCAGATTGTAGATACGGTTGGAAAATGTTCAAAAAGTGCTGGCGAATTTGCTGCTTCGAGGAGCTTACTAGTGGGAATATACCTAGGGAGATTTAGGCAAATTCTAAGGGCTTTATTATTAATAATGTTTAATTGGGAAATTTGGGATTTATTACAACTAAGGAGGCAGATACTGCCATAGGTAATGATTGGTTTGATTTTTGAATTATAGGTTTGTCATAAAATAAGTGGGGATAGGTAATTTAAATGACTTAGACTTTTAAGTGGGTTTAAGAATCTCCAAGCTTTAGCTATAGTGATGTTGACATGTTTTTTAAAATTAAGTTTATTATCTAGGGTAATTCCTAGGTAAACAGCTTCTTTGCTGGGTGTGATTTTAGTCGTAAAAAGTTTTATACTGTAGTCCTCGGTCGAGTCAAAAGAAAAAGGGTACTTAAAGATTACTAGCTTAGATTTATCAGGATTAATTTTGACTCTCCATTTACTACACCAGGAGCTTAGGGTGTTGGGGAATTTTTGAAGTGCGCTGATGCATAGGGAAATTCTTTTAGTTGTGTGCCAAATAGCGACATCTTCGGCGAACTGACTACATTGTGTGGAGTTAGGCTTATCGTAAGGGAGATCGTTAACGTAGATGTTGTATAAAAGGGGACTTAGCATTGAGTCTTGTGCAGTTCCAGCTTTGAGTTCAAAGGAGTCGGTGGTCATACCATTGAATTTGATTTTTAGTCGCTTCTCGGCCTTTTGGCTAAGATCATGTGTAGTATCTGTTCCCTTTCGAGGGGAATGGTGATACACATCTGACGATGATCACACAGTCACAGTCCCGATGCAAGGGGACTGGGGCTGAGAGCGGATCATTCGTTTGGTAGTTTGGTTTTCGTGCCCATGTTCTTTCCTGGGCGACTTTTCCTTAAAAAGAAAGTACCATTGAAATTGATTTTTAGTGTACGGTCGTGAAACTAGGAGGAGAGAAGTCTGATGATTTGATTTGGGAGATTAGTGAACAATATGAATCGGAGGCTATTGTGCCAGGTTCCAGTGGCGGAGCGTCCATACAGTCAGGGGGGGGGGGGCGGATCCCCCCCTGACGGACTCAAATGGACTGCTGGCGCCCTTTTCAGCTTTTTACCACTTTTTACTTATTCACGATTATTAACTTTTTTATTGCGCTCTCATCTACCTATTGACATTTGTCACATTTTGCTGGCGATGATACCTATTTATTCTTCGTTTATCTGCAAATTAGCAAGGCCAGGAAAGGATCATTTCCGGCGATCTAGGAAGTATCTTTGCTCAAAAAATTTCTGTACGCTCCGCGCCAACCTGTGGTGGCGCTCCGCTTAGATAGTGTCGAAAGCGCCCCTACAGACCATTCTCGCCCCCTTGACCAATACCCCTAGCTCTGCCACTGCCAGGTTCTATCAAAGGCCTTTCACAGTCTAGAAAAATGGCGGCCGAGTGGAATTTGTTTTGGAAACCTATTTTGATACTTTCCGTTCATATGAAAAGGGAATTTATCGTAGACTTGTTTGGTCTAAAGCCTGCCTGATACGGAGAGCGTTTATAAGTGTTCTCGAGGAAGCGACTAATTCGACCATTAAGGATTTTTTCAAAGACTTTTCCTAAAACTGGGAGTAGACTGATTGGTCTATAATTGCATGGATTCGAGTGTGATTTATTTTGGTTTTGGAATAAGAACAGCGGTCGCCATTTTCCAGGAGAAGGGAAATAACCTATTTTTATGAGTACGTATATGGTTGGCCACTTTGGACAACATTTGGGAATTTATGCCGAAATATTTTCGATTTAATGCTGACATAAATTAGATTTTATGCATACATTAATTCGGAGCCAATCTGGAGACAGTTTTATACGTCTACGATTTAATATTACTTCTTGGGATACCACCTTTAAACCTAGTTGGATTTTTGTCTGAAAATAATGTAGCCAGGGATATCTATATGAGAAGTAATATTAAGTTTGGTTTCTTGGATGGATAAAACATTAGGCTGATGGTTATATTAATTTCATTAAGAATAAGCGGGAGTTTTGGGAGAATACTATTTAGGTTCAGGTGGAGGATTTTTAGGAAGCTTGAATTATTATCCATCTGACAGGTGGAGATAGACCTATAGGATTGGAGGATCGAAGATGTTCTTACTTAGTTCTCCCGTTGTTAGTAGTTTTATGTTAAGGTGTGTGATTGTCGAGATTATGGCATAGCTTATTATTATATCTGTAACGTTAATTTCTAAGTTTGCTTTTTCTGTCACTGACTTAAATATTTCTACCACGAAGGTAACCAGGTTTACTTTTTCCTAGGAGGGGATGTTTTTTTTTTATTTCAATTGTTTTGGGGGTGGTTATTTGAACATATATGAGAGCTGTTTGGGATTTTGTTCAGTTTTGGTCAGTTTTATCTCTTGATATTTTGGGCATTATTTATATATAGTGCAACATGATTACCGTCGCAGTTAGCACAATTGTTTGTCTTCTCTACTTTTGTCCACATCGCAGACATTTAGTTGGGTTTTTACAGTTATTGAAGGTGTGGCCAAAACCTTGGCATTTGGAGCATTGTACAACTGATGGTTGTTCTTGATCAATTACAACCCTTTGTTTTGTATAACCTAGGCTTAACGAGTTTTTTATTAGTTCGTCTCTGTCCTCAGAGTTGGGGAAAGTAATCTTTACTTTCCAAATTACTTTGTTTTTTATTTTGCTAAATATTCTCTTGATCAATGTAGGTTTGATGCCTTGTTCAAGGAGCTCAGCTTTGATATCTTTGTCTGTGACAGTTGGATTTATGCCGCAGACAACGGCGAAATGGTATTTCGGTGGAAGTTGTTTTGCAAGTTTAGCTATTGGTCTACCTAGATCAGTTGTTTGTGGCCATGGTTTAAGAAGAGAGTTTGTTGATTCGGGGTTGGCCCGGGTTATTTCGATGGTCGAGTTTCTAAGGGTTATTATCGATGTTATAAGAGCATTTGGATTATCCTTCTTGACTAGTTTAGTCCATTACAATTGGGTTCTGAATTATTTCTTTTGCTATGCCAGTTATAACAACTTTTTCACCGTGTTTTTTTTGGGGGGGGGGGGGGGGGGGGGGGGGGAGATGTCATTGTCATTAGTTCCAAAACGTTTCCTAGTAGCATATTGCTATTTAGTTAGATCAGGGTCAGAGGAGGACGGAGGTAGTGGTATATTAGCCATTTGGTGGGCAGCTCTGACGTAGCAGGCTGGAGAGATGGGGAAGAACTTAGAAGCTTCCAAATAAATGAGTGCTTGTCTTACCTTAGCAGATGGACAGGTTCTCCAGCCAAAAGACAATATTAAAAAAAAATTATTGTTTAAAAACGCTTTTAGTCTTCCCTTTGAGTAATACAAGGAGAGGAAAACTTAGACTGCTATTCTAACAGAAAGGATGAAGAAGTTCCGTGATGCAGTTTAAACAGTTATACATTCCACGCATTCCAAGCAACCATGACAACCACGTTGAACTTGTTGAACTTGTAACGTTATTATTGTGGCATGGAATTATATAGCCTACTATGGCCGTGTATGGTATATACTAAGTGTTTTTGATGAGGATAAACCAGGGCCAGGAAATCGACCAAGCAGTTTTTAAATAGACCGGAGGGTGTTATATTTGCAATGATACACTGTAGGCCTACATGTATTCGTTAGATTAATCGTCCATGAGGCCGTCGGTGCAAAGCACCGTATTATGTTCGTAAAATTTTGCTAACTCGGCGAGGATACAGTAACGTTACAGTAACGTTAACATGTTGTTCAATTTGACCAATCAGTGTCCAGGACGCGAGTTTTTTTTATGCAGGTAGGTTCGTACTATTATGTATATTGAATAGCCAATCACAGCCAAGTTCATTTTGACGTCATCAAATATGACAAGGAAAGCATGAAACACTTAATATTTAAAGTCGATAGTTCAATCCTGACGTGCTAGCCTGATGCAACAACAATGCTGCAGTAATCTCTAGCGAAGCTATTCCTTTAGCATTAGCCATACGCCGACTAAATTTTTAGTTCTTTTATATGAAATCTTGTGTTCGTACCAAAATTTTGGAAACCTGGAAAGAATTCTTTGCCACAAATTTCCTATCTTAGTGATCTTCTTAACGTATCTTTGTGCATACGAATTGTTCAGGGAGTAGTTTTGCGAAATTTGCAGTTGACACAAAGTATTATTACTTAGACAGTCATTGAAATAATAACAGACTTACAAATTGTATCATTAAAAGGCTACTAGGTTAGGCCTTATAATCATTATTCTAAGTTTTGCCTTCACAGCTTCAGTGACACACATTACAAAAGATCTAGCATTTATCTAAGAAAGAATCAGAGGAACATTTTTTCTTGTATGAGACCAGACATTGATGTGTTGAAGACAATACTGTATTTGTATTGAGTTCACAGTAAAGGTTGCACTTGGGAAGTAATAAAAATGCGAAGAAATGAAATAGATTTCTGAACAAAAAAATGCTTGGTTTGGGAGAAATAAAAGATAAAAACGAACTAATGACAACAACAAAAATTTTCGGCAGATGTGAGATTCGAGCTCACAATGCTCATACAGCATCAGATTGACATTGTTTACAAATCTTACTGCTTTAGAGCGAGTGACAAGTGCATATTTGATGACGTCAAAATGAACTTGGCTGTGATTGGCTATTCAATATACACAATGGTACGTACCTACCTGCATTAAAAAAACTTGCGTCCAGGACTGTGTATTCTCTGTCACGTCCGAAACAGGCATGATTCGTGGTGACAGCTTGGTTGTGATGGTTGTTGCCATCATTTCTTCGTTTATATTGCAGGTACATGCTAGCGAGAGTACTGTTTATGAACATTACACAATATAGCCAAACTTTGGTCTTCGGTAAAGGACCAAACGCCGAATTGGCTTCTTCGTGACCGGAATAAATTCAAAAGGGTTGCAGTAACAACTCTCACCTCCACCGCGCACTACAATGACACGTATTTGAATACAAATACAGTTGTTTTAATTTTTGTAATTTTTTACTATTTTATTGAAGTTCATTTTAAGTGAAAGAACAGTAACATCGTATATAGCAAAATACCGTTGACTTATTGTATTATTTAATTTTTGTTTTGGAGTTTTGTTTCCTTTCACCAATTTCTCTCCAGTATATGTATATATTTATCATACATTCTATAAGCATTGCGCTTCTTTTTACCTCCTTTTCCATGCATTTGTATAGCTCAAATATCATATATAAATTATCATGTACCTGTCTCTCTAGATTGTATTGTATATCAAAATATTCGTTTATACTTTGTTAAACATTCATGTAATGTACACAATTGCTGAAAATAAATTGTTGTCATTGTCATTGACTTTAGCCAGGGAGAATCAAATTCTCAAGCTCTGCCTTATATAAATAAGACACAACACCTACTTTATGTGATAAAGATAACGGTCATGAAACAGCCACGAAAAGTGTTATTCCTGAAACCAGATCATGAAAATAGAGGGCCCGCTTTCCTTTTACTTTTACGAAAATAAAAATAATTAGTTAAGGGTAACGGGATCCCTTTTTCTTCAAATAAAAAATATAATTAATTATTAAAGACCCCCACCATAGTTGTTTCTGAAGATGCTAAAATATAGCCCCATTTCGCATATAAGCACCCTCGATATTACCCAAAAAGTCTTAATGTGGAGGGACCCACCAATTCCCCCCCCCCCCCCAAGTAATGCTCATTATCCTCCCAATATAAAAGTTATCTTCCTCAAATTTACTAACATTGTAGCTTACTTTTAGATGAAAATATTCTGCAATGTTTTCAAAGTATTTTAGATAATAGCTAAATTGAATGATGAATGTGTTTTCAAAACTGCATGACGTTGATGCTAGAAAAATATATATTGTGTCCATATGTATGTTTGTGTAGCGAAAATATCGTACAAAGTATAAAGCATACTTTTAAGAAAAGTCACCCAGGAAAGAACCTGGGCACGAAAACCAAACTACCGAACGACTGATCCGCTCTCAACCCCTTTCCCCTTGCATCGGGACTGTGACTGTGTGATCATCGTCGGGTGTGTATCACCATTCCCCTCGAAAAAGAACAGATATTACACATGATCTTAGCCAAAAGGCCGAGAAGTATATAATATCACGCCATACAGGCTCTCCTTATACACCGCCAGTTCCATAAGCTTCAGAAACGATTACAGAGTAGGGAACGACTGGTTGTATAACAAACTGCAGTGGTGAAGGCGCACATTGTAATTTTCTGTTGTCGGTGACTCGAATCATTAACATGTACTTCGAGTCACAGTTTGTTAACACGTGTCTTAACTTGCTGTTCCATAAAATCAATTGACTTGTCTAAGACTTGACTTGATAAAAACTTATTGAGAGAAAAAAATGTAACATAGTTACAAAACTGTCTCATATACCCATCAACTAGTTTTGTAAGCTGCAAAAAAAAAAAAAAATAATAATACATTATACCCATGAGTCTGATGTGCGCTGTAATGTGTTGATCGAACACAATAATAAGAGATGGGTTAAACTTTGCCCAAACTGGGCCCTTTTTTCATTCAACCAAGAGCTGGGCACGCATGGCTCCTACGCCAAGCTGGGTAAAACATTGTCCAACTCAATTGGTTACCCAGAATTTGGGCAAACTTTTTTACGCAACCATTTTAACCAACCATTTTCTCCAACAGCTGGTTAAATAAACTGCCCAATAGTGGTCAAAAAACAGTATTGACTTTACCCAATAAATGGTTATTTTGTTATACCTAACGGTTGGTTAAAATATTGAAAAGTTAAAGGGGTATTCAAGCATTGCCACAAACTGCATGATAAGTCTGTAATGGACACAAAACAACAACACAGATTAATACTACTTCTTCTTTCAAACTTGTAATCCGTAAAAACTACTTTTCTAGCAAACAAGGCTTGAAACTAGATTTCATTCCTGCTATTTAACTGCACATATATTGAATAACATGGTCAATATAACAACGTACGGTTTCTAAAATTATTTTTTAACTTAAACTCTTACAAAATCCATATTCATTCAACACTGACTTGAAAAAAAAAACATGTTTGGATGTATATATAGAAATACTTATTTCAAAGTAATCGTTGATTAAAATTTTAATATTTGCTTGTCACAACCAAAGTAATACTGCTTAAAGCAGCATTTTGCGTCCTTTTCTATGATTTTTCTCAACCTCACTGACTCCACTATGCCACAACGAAAATACTAACTAGCTTATCTATTTAAATCTTACTTCAAATGGTGGCATAAAAGTCGAAAAATTTGCAACTTTCAACAACGTTTTCTCCAAGATATTTTCCGTTGGGATCCCAATTAACCTCGCCCATAATATGAATATTTAAACACTACGAACGTCATTGACCAATACGTAATACAACACCATTCTTGATTTGTGTACAGTCTATATGGCAGTTGTACCAGGGAGGTCCATAACAACTCCCTGATTGTACCAACGCAAAGTCTTGAATCTATTTTTAGCAATGGCTCATACTAAACCTGCATCTCTGATTGGTTGAATTCACACTAGTGGGTTTGGGGTACTGACATGTATGCGATTAATTTTAAATGTAGAAACTGTCGTGGACACTTTTCTCATTATCTGCAAAAATCCTTAATAACTCGCCAATTAACGTTGTTGGCAGGGAAAAACTTGGCTAATATCTTAGTTTGCTGTTTTGTGATTGATACATGTAAAAAACTCGACGGACATGTCAAAAAAGTAGAAAACGGCGACCAAACGCAAAATGCTGCTTTAAACTACCGTCGTTAGGAATAACGCCAAAACAGTCTGACAACCTTTTACAACACACAGTAAGAAACCTGCAAATCCGTTTCAACTGTTTGTTAATTGGTGACTCATTATCCAGTCATGACAAGTATCGCTAATTTGCATAAATGAATAATATTTTCATCCTGGGATGATAACCATTTTATCTCATAAATATTCCTATGACCAGTTAATTTGAAAGAAACAAAGTTAAATATATCCAATCTGCTGAGAGTTTAAGGGGTTTCTTCAAAAAGCCAAATTTGTTTTTAATCGACGGCAGTTAATATTAACCACGATAAGAGATGCTTGTAAATAACACAGGGGTATCTGTCAATATATGATCAATCAACATGTTAATAAAATGGGTGAGCACACATTTAAATATATAAGTGCACACATAAACTATCATGTTCCTTTTTAATCAGGTATCCATTTATAACGATGAAGTATACCATACTTTTTCAATAATCATAAATGAATCATGTTGTTTGAGTAACATATGAATTTGAAAGGAATATCAACATCTTCCGGTATTTGTCTAACGACAAAGATAACCATCTTGTTTCACATGTAAGCCATGTACATATACATGGTTTTACCAACACAACCATTTTTGAAGTGGTGTTTTCTGCATGAATCTTGTTTAGTATGAAGTAACACATGCAGCTTGCCAGTTACCACCATTGTTTGACTACTCTAACCATATATAGGAAACAGCTTTTATTGTTTGTTCATGTAGTCTGTAACAGTATTGTACGGCTCAAGTTTGTGTCTCATCCACTCTGTCATGGCTCTTAGCTCCTCTTGGGACAAATCCTCCATTTCTGCTGCACCAAAATGACACAAAACATCAGAAAGAGTTATTTATATCTGCACGTGTCAGCAACAATATTTTCAAAGTGATTCAAAAGCAATGCCAACGGTCTGTATATGAGTTTTGTACCATGTTTTAATACTTGCGAG
>KN885206.1:74725-89576 GCA_000934455.1 Apostichopus parvimensis
GAAATATCCATCCCGAAGCGAAAAAACAGAGTAAATTTAGACTAAGTTATGCGATTTCTAATGTTTACTGTAGGTGCTCATTAAGTTAGCGTGGTTACGCGAACAGACAACTCTCGTCTCAACAGGAGTGTTCTTATTTGACCTGTTGACCTCGATTGCGCAATGCAAATAAACCGTTCTCTGAACTCGCTTATTCACTTCTATTTTGAGTGAATTAATACATACTTGAATAATTTCTACACAACGGATCAATATTAGGCTTATCATACCCAGTATTTACAATATTTAAATATAATTGTGCATGACTGAACTCTCGGCCGATTGGATATAAGCTGGAAGCTACGAAGCCTCTAGAGTATATTGTTCAGGAGAGAGTTTACGAGTTCACTGTTTAAAGAGTAACTTTTTGTTTAACATTGGACGTGAACTTAACCAATTCTTCTTTTGCAATTTCAGTCGAGATCAAAACATCTTCTTCCACACTGCATGAATTATCAGTATATATGGTATCAATACACGCATCGTCAACTTGTATGTACTTAGAATTATGACGTGGGTGGTAGCGATAACATTGTTTTATATCAGTACCTTTGTACTTACCAGTTGTCAAATAGTTATTACGGTACTGTATTCGTGCCGTAGTCATTCTGTTTTTGTTTTTAGTTAAACACTATGCCCTTAGCACTCTTAGTCGATCATTTACCAACACTTCATAAAAATGAATCAATATGAGTTAATGCCAACGGATGTAACTATCGATGTTTGTCTTACATAATTAACCTTACTTTTAATTGTGCAAATGACTTCCCAAAACTGGTTAATAGATGGAATCGTACATTATGTTAAGAGATGTACCGTTTAAATCATTATAAATATGCTAAAATTATAATGAATACCGGTGTTGAAGTATATATTTCATTAAGGAACATCCGCTTAGACAATATTAGTGTTCGTAACGTATGAATAAACTGGTAATTACAACTTCAAGCCAACAGTAACGTTTACGTGACTTTGTAACCCCCACCACAGTAAGACACGCACTTGTAGCTACAGATTTTCCAGAGTAAGGGAGGAAAACAAACACTGTGAAGTGCAACACAGATTAATTTAGCGGTCAGATCTAGGACTTAAGGTCTTTACCAAACACGACGGTAAATGACCAAGGGGGGGGGGGGGTTACAAGTACGTTTGGTGAATTCCCCCATGTCCCCTCCCTGATGCCATCACTATATCAAAGATGCAATTTCACAAATTAGAAGGCACAGACTATATGTCTACACTGTATTAATTATTGTTAAACCTCAATAGTCACGTGATCAATTGGAGGTCAACCGTTGAGCTGGCAAAATTTGTGCAAAGAAGCGTTTGACAAACAATTCTTTGACACTTAGCCCAATGAACCACTCATCAAAGTTCGCAATAGGACACGCATTGGCGGGTTTCCCACAATTTATCTAAGGGCCCTGAAAAAATTATCTCTCGGTGAGAGTTTGACGCCAAAAAATCCTGGTACTTCCCGCACTCACACTGTAGTTACAAAACTTGTCAATAACAAGCAGGATGTTATAAGGTTGTTGATTTTTGTAAGAAGTAATGTGGTTGGTCAAATCTTTCAAAAAGAGAACAATAGATTCTTTAGTGCCGCAATGTATGTACTATATGGGCGCTAAATCTCGGTAACGACATATGTACGTACAGCTAGCTAACCGTTCCGATATTTTCTTCTTTAATTTTGAAGAGCCTGTGCGATTAAAATGATATGGTCATGGGTCCTTTCACCAAGAATGGAAAAGAATTTTGGCCATTATGCATGTACCAAGCTATCAATATGGCTGAAATCTTCAAACACAAGCAGGGTACCGCGGACTGCATATCTCCAGTGCGTTAATTAATGTAAACCGCCAAATGTCACTGAACGGATAAACTTGTTCACGTTAGAAGTAACCTAAAATGTGGGTTTCATTTTAAAGTTCGATCCAATATGCCGGTAGCTAGAATTGATTGCTTAGCAAAATAGCTAGACATTTTTATTTATTGAAATTGAAGAATTCCCTGGTTGTCATATTGTGACTCTCTTTTTCAGTTGCTCTTTTTGTAGTAGGACATTATATGGACTGTTATTTTAACGTCTTAGTAAACAGAAATAGTATACGTTAACGCTACAATCGAACATAACGACTCAGATCGGGAAAAAAGACTGATCCGGCATTCACATGTTTCTAATCATATAATACATCTACCACGTGATTTACCACCTGTCACTGTCTTAACGTAAGAGGAATGCACACGTGCTGGGTTTGGTTAAAAACGCTACCCAAGCTCTTTGGAGATACGCAGTCTGAACCTGTCGCAAGTCATGCACATGTTATGTTGGGTGACCGCTTCATACCCGTCCCGTTTCACTAGTAACGGTGTAATTGCTCAGACTTTCAGTATTAATTAATTTTGAACGTCACTAACGAACCAGGCTGCAATACCATCATTAAAATGAAGATGCACAATGTAAGTGTTTAGTCGGTGTGTCACTTATAATAAAGTAGAATTCCTTGAATCTTTAGTCCCCAGTCCCAACCAATTGTTCAGGTTCTCCTTTTTATTTCTTTTTTTACACCAAGAAATTGTATTACAATTAAGGCAAATAACAGATATTATTCGCGGTACATTGTGGTACCTAAAAGGTTCCGTATGAATCACGTGGTGATTAATATTTACTGTACACGCCTTGTGAACAAATATAGCATGCATGATGATGTAGCTGATGATAATTGTAGTAATGAACGTACCAAACCTGCACCAAACAAGCTGTAACTACAGATTAATCAACTTGTAAGTCTCAATCAATTGGCAATGTTACGAATTCGGTGGTGCGTGAGAAAGGTAATAATATTTTTCATAATTTATGACAAAAATTGATATTTTCATTTGTTTACGACTTAAATTTAAATCAAACGCTATACTTTTTCTGCATTACAACAATATCTCAGTAATGGAGTTGTATACTAGCATGAAGTATCGTAGACCTAACTCAAGTTCATAATCCGAAGTGAAGATAATGTGCGTAAGAGCATTTGCAAGGCAGGTGATATGGACGGAAAAGGAGGATTTCATATGGTCTACTTGGTTGCAGAATTAAGCAACACTCCCTAGAAGATCTTGTTCTTATCACTGTTATAAGGTTAGATTAGGGGCCGGATTCATCCATATCTTAGTTAGAAAATCAGGAAGAGGCCAAGGAACAGCTAGGGTTCGTCAAGATAATGCTTCTGAACTAAATATGCCCTTCGCAACATTCTGAAAAGACGGATGTTTTCCTCCAAATTAACAAACGGAGTTGTCAGGAACCAACGGATCACCATTTAGTTTAATGATATTGTCGAAATTTTCATATGAAGTCAAAACGATAAAAATAGTAAATATCAAGATCTTAATATTTAGCTTTCACGGTTTCATATGAGCATTGAATATTTGACATGCAATGTCAGTATTTAGATAAAATGGTGATATTTCGAGAGAGATAGAGAGACAACACGTTGTCATAAAAGGTAAACAGATCCATTTTCCTCATAGGCTGGTACCATGATAGGAAATTTTATGGTAGGCCTAATTCGTCTTCTTACGTTTAAAAGCATTACAAAGGAGACAAAACATACCTAAAATTGCTGCAGGCCAAGTGAACTGCACACTACGTTAATAGTATTGTATTCCCGCACCCAGTCAGGAATACCCTCCCATATATGTGATAGTATTAGAAAGTGTGCCGAACTATTTTTAGGTATGAATTGCTAAGCATCCTCCCTTACGCTTTATATAAAATAATACCTCAGTGATTCTTTATGAGTTCTTGGAAGAGGATACGCTATCATGTTATGGACATTACTTTGAAATTCATTAAATGCTTAGTTACACATATCAAGGGGTATTCATACCCTACCCTGTCCAACGACTTTAACTGAGTAAAACAAATATTATAGAATGAAATATATAGCAAGGAACTGGACAGAAGTGTTAGAGGGAGTGTGAGATTGGAGAAGAGGGAAGGAATTCAGGTGTGAACAATTGCTTGGGTTCGGATTTATTCAGGACCGGCGAACTCGGATTTGGATCTGTTGTACTCGGCTTGATCTCTGGCAATAACAGCCATGTCTAGCAAGAAGTGACATCGGTAATCTAGTTTTCGGTTAGGCATTTCTAGAATGAACGTTTGGAGACATTGTGCACTTAGTAAAAAAATAGTTTACATGTTGTGTAGAATTATAATTGTTTGTATTAAGTTTGAATCCATAAAAGACGGTAACACCATTGATGTTGCAACTTTGATCACAGAAGTAATTAGTAATTAATTATATTATTAGATATCAAAGTTACCGTGTCATCTCGCGATGTCCCCGTTATCAGTTTGTGTTTACTCCTATTAATAGAAAAAACAACAGCAAAGCGGTTATCTTATCTGTACGGATGCTTTTAAGTTTGTTTTCTGTAATATACTCTTCAGCTAAATTTACTAAACGTGGTAAGAGGGAACACGCAGTCGATGAAAATATCACTCAATTCACCATTTGTTTATTATGCTGCTTTTGATTGCCTTATTGAATATGATTACGTAATAGTACTTTCAAGGTACTGAAAAGCTGTCTTTGCTTTTCTGTTTTGTCACGAAATGTCTATTATATTTAATACTCTTCGTTACAGGCACTTACAGTGCTGTACTTCATAACATACCATCTACCGAGTTAGGATTATTCCTTCACAACTTTGGAGACAAGTCTTGAAAGAAGAATCGTCTGATACACAAATTGGTAAGTACATGAATTCTTGACTGAACATTTCAAACTTTGTTTCATGTCCTTCTTCCAAAATAGTTTCCTTTGAGGCCAATGTTGTGATATCTTTAGGCAAGCCTTGGATCATATATAGAGTTGATCTCATTACACAGTGACAACTGTTGCTCTCTTTTAATATTACGATAAATCCCAGCTGAAAAACGGGAAATACCAGATGACGCAGATGAGCGATTACCTCGTATTTATCTTTAATACCAAAACACAAGTATGAAATATGTTATGTTTTCGATTATTCCTGTTAATAACGTGCTTGCTACTTTAGATATCAGTTACCACACGAAAATTAGGTCAAATCACGAATCAATATAATAGTGACATCCAATAAAGTAAGGACGTTAATATGTTTCAGTTATTACTTTAAAATCAGCAATTGTCTTTAAAAATGAAAAATAGACAGAGGATAATTCCGGGATCCCTGCAATAGTAATATTCTCGTTAGATTCGATGAGTCTTCAATAAATCAAACTTGTTTTCTTCCTTTTGTCCTTATCACCCTCGACTAACAATATAAGCGACCGATGTTACGGTATTATTTAAGTACAGCTTTGAAAGGTTTTCTGTGTAGATTTTCCCTTCTTTTATGACAGGAGACAAGGGACTTGACCAGTACCTACATCGCAAGACCGATGCAAGAAAAGTTAGTATTTATTAATAACGACGAAACAGTTAATTTTGAACTAAAATATTCACATCGCGCTGTTATCCAACCGGTGGAATTTGCTGTGTGGAGTTAACCTTTAACGTCCCCTTTGTCCAGTAGGGTAATTTTAAAGATTCTCTTCCCTCCAAACAAACAAAAACAAAGAGTCAATTTTCTCGCAGTCTGTAGTATATAATCAAACATTTCTATGGCAACAAATCGATCGGCAACACTTTGAAGACCTAGTTGGATCCTTCCTAACCACGGCATATCAGCTATAAAGTTTACGTAAACGCCCCAATATTTAATATAGCGTCGAGATTCATGACCTACATAACTTTCATTACTTACATAAAGCCGAAGGTTGGAAAGTTTACATCAATTAGAAGACATACATATCAATGTGCTGACCATTAAAAGTTATTTGACGTGTATGGTTGGCACAGTGGACCAAATTCAGAAATTTATGCTAACATATATTCGATTTAATGCTGACATAAATTCAATTTAATGCAGACATTAATTCTGAGCCAATCAGGTGGCGGTTTTATATGTCTACATAAAACGGACTTAATGTGGGCATAAATTCGAATTCATACAGACATATATTCGAATTAATGCTGACATATTTTCGAATTAATGCTGGCGTAAAATCATGTACTGTACACACTTAATTCAATATATTTTTTTTTCCGTTACCCTCCCACTATCGATGCGAAGATGTGATGTCTTTGTTAATCTTGTTTGGGTATCCTTGTTTTGTTTACCTTGTTTGAGTAACCGTGTTACTGTGCAGCGTGCTTACACATAACAATGTGGAGATAAGTATATGTGTGCCCCAGCCCACGCATTTTGTTGTTTTAGACTGGTCGTTGAAACTGTTTAACCTATTGCATAGGCATGACGATCAAAACTATTTTTGTAGTACAAATAAGAACCAGTGGGATATTATTATTCAGTTTGGTGGGAAAGTGCCCCGTGCTATGCCACCTACTATGACTAAAGACTTTCGATAGAACGTTCAGACGTAATCGATCGAATGATGCGTAAAATTACTTTTGTAATGAACACAATGAAAATATTTGAATCGAAATGCAACCTCTTTACGTTTAGGTAATGATCTCTTAACATAGTTACGATTGACGACTGAGCTCAAAACTCAAATGGTAGAAGGACAAAATTATGTTTGTTCAATGCGGAGTTCATAAATGAGGCATGTGAATGTTAGACATTAATGATTATCGTACACGTAAATAATTTATGATTGTTCCATCGATTGCTCTCTTGTTTAAGACATTTTCTGCGTTCCACAATACATTGGAAACTTTACTCGTAACTGCTTTACCCGCATACTAGTAAAAAAAAATCATAAGTCAAAAAGGCTAGAACTAGTATGAATTAATTAGTATAAATTACAGAGCAAGTAAAGAGAAAGCATTAAAAATCTGGATAATTAGGCCGAGACTTTGGACTTATTTCATTCATTTGGCAATACTTTGCTGTGTCGTACACGGACAACGTATCAGATTGTGCAAATCTTCCATTTATTTTTAACTGATTCAATTCAGCCACTTCAACAAACACTACTAGCTGCGATGTAGTTTGAATCAATTTGCTCTCATGTCCTACATTTTTTTTATATTCTTAACATACAAAGGGGTGTTAGTCGTTAAGAGATGCATCCATAAAGCATGTTTATCTCTATATATTCTCTAGGTAGCACATCATGGAGGAACAGCTCGTGAAATCCGTAACAGACGAACTTAACTGTAGTATATGTATGAACCGTTTTCGTGTACCGAAGATGTTGGACTGCATACATACCTTCTGTGAAAGTTGCTTGGAGGGTTACGTGAAGAAGTTTAATGGGAAAGAGCTTACTTGCCCAATGTGCAGAAAAACGTGCTCACTGCCAGCTGGAGTAAAAGGTCTGCAAACGAACATATACTTGGTAAACATGTGTGACAAAATAGACTTGTATGAGAAGCTTAAATCATCAAAACTTGCTTCGAAACTGTGTGAAAGTTGTAAAAAGAATACTACGGTGAAGGCCTTTTGTATTGATTGTAAGTACGCTATTTGCAAGAGTTGTGAGGAACATCACTCTCTTTTTCCAGCCCTTCAATCCCATGAGATTGAAAGACTTGATAATTTTGACAAAAGGAAACTGCAGATAGTCCAAAAGAGTGTGATGGTTCCAACTTGTGATCTTCACGTTCCCGAAAAACTGCGCTTCTACTGTAAGACGTGCTCTAAACTGATTTGCAGAGAGTGTACGGTGATACAACATCCAAAACCTGATCACGTGTGCGTAGAAGCCTCGAGTCAATTTGTAGAAGTTAAAGAGAAATTATCAAACCTTTTGAGAGAAACTCTCGAACAAGAACGAGTTGTCTCTAAGTATGTTACAGATGCGAAGTCAGGAGAAAATGTAATCAAAATGGAATCTAAAACAATGCTTAAAGTAATACATGATAGGTATCAGAAGGTGAAGTCAGAAATCGAAAGTCAATTAAATAAAGAATCAGAAGAAGCTGATAAAGCTGTAAAACAACACCAAGCTAGCAAAGAATCCAGTATTGACAAATCTCTCAAACTTGCTGATAATTGGATGAAAAGAATGAAGAGCACGAAAGATACAACACAAAAAGTTATTCGGGAAAATAATATGTGGGAATTACTAAGCTTGTCTAATAACTTGATTGGTTCATTCAGTACATTGCAAGATGATAAGAGCACCTTTCGATGGGATAGCTCTGATCTTAAACTTGAAATGGTATTTTCCCCAGCAGACATTCCCAGTGTTCACCTTGGTCAATGTTTCAGTAACAATGATCCGAACAGTGTCATATGTGAGGATAGGGGTAACTTTTATAAATTCCACCTTAATCAAGAAACGTTAACCATACGTAGAACGAGACTAACATGCGCCAACAAGAGAAGTCTTACTCCATGTAATGAACAGGAACTACCACCAATTTCCCTGCGAATTAAAACATGTGGTGGTCACCTCAGATTCAATGCAACCATCATTGGTACTCGTTCCATTTTAGCTATTCAAGAATGGCTGTTAGTAGTTGAATTGGAATCAAATGTATGTCGTGGCGTCTTCACATTCAAAGACAAAGCGCCAATTTCATGTTTTGCTGCATATGACTATACTTTATTTATTGTATTTGGTGATAATGCGAACACTATTTGCTACTTGGCTTATATCTCCGATTACCTTGTTCAACATCGGCAGCACGAACAAAACAATATCTTAGATTTAGGTTTACCTTGTAAAGATTTTAGCGGCGCATTGACCCGACACGAACTTCCTGACAATATTAAAGATATTAAAGCTTTAAGCAGTTCCGACGTTATCGTTAGCTTTGAAAATTCCATTTATCAATACAATCTTGATACCAAAACGCTAACTGAAGTTAATATCAAAACACCATCACTCAGAAAGGCGGAGAGGTTGTCCATTTTGAAGGTAAATTATGCGCCAATTATGAATCAAACACGCGTCGGGAGACCTCAAGTACATAAGATCATAACACAAAACTTAACTTGCTTCATATTGTGGAATATAGAGGAGTATACGACAACAGCCGGTAGTACTTACGCCCAACTATGTATTACCAAATACGACTCATCAAAAAAGCAACATGTTCAAACTTGGCCACTATCAGCTGAAGTAGGTCTTCCTCGAGCATGTTATTGGGATCAAAACTACAATACCCTAGTAGTATCGAATGCTTTGGGTAAATGTTTTAGTTTACAAAAATGAACAATCGGCCTTACTTGGATACCAAACGTAGCAACAACTGTTCAATGTTTGTATCAAAGGAATCATCTACATAATCCGCAGACACATATATAGTTGACAAAACAACTCAAAGGGAAACCCCTTTGTCATTGGCATAGACAGGACTTTATATTCTAATACGGCAGTCGCATCCTTTCACGCATCGAAAGTTAGATAGATATATGTCAATGTATTAGCCAAAATTTCAATTGAACGGATTACATTGACCCCCCCCCCCCCCTTGTGCTTCATTGTTTTCACACTGAGCAGATGCATATCTTGTTGTGATTGGTCTAATCTCTTGTATCCTTCAATTATTTGGCTTTCTATTCCTTCCTGAGGCGAAAGGGATATATGCGATGGGGATTGCGTGTGTTTGTGTATGTGACGTTTGCTTGTAAACACTTTAAAGTTTCATGGTGGATTAACTTCATATTTTGTATATAGATCCGTCTTATTAAATAGAAGATCCTTTTTCTCTCAAGGTCAATAATTATTTGAGCTCAAAAGAGGCCAAACTCTGAAACCCCTGGAAACACGATAAGTCAAAAAGTATACCTTTTGTGAAACTTAATACCTAGCATGTAGATCTAGGTTGGTAAATGCAAGAACCATATCGAAATTGGTAGAGCTCAAAGGTCACATAAAGTCAACATGCGTCAAATTCTGTAATATTTGTAAACATGCTAACTCACAAATTAAAGTTTCAATTAATCTTTGATTTCTCCGATGCTACGGCTTCCGGTTGGTGAACAGTTTAGTCAATTTCAGTTCAATTTAGTTTTGTAAAAGGCCAAGATACGTTCAATTGTAAGTTATTTTCAACAATACATAAAATCATCCAGGAAATGAATCTGCTTCAAAGTGTTGATACTCTGGTGGTGGGTGCTTTTAAAACACTCAAGTGACCATTATCGGTTTTCACACTCTGAGCTTCAAGGTGTCAGGTTAGCTAAAATGATAATGAACTTATGCTCATTTATTACAGATGACTTTGGGTTTGGAAGTAAGTTGTTAAACATTTCACTTGCAGCATAGGAACATTCATGTAACTTTCATTCATTACTTACAATTATTAAAAGGATGGTTGGTAGTTGGGCTGACTTGTAGCTCAAAATTGGTAAAAGATACATGTATGTATCTATTATTTTATGTCACATAAGATGATACATTTTGGAATAAAAACTGCTGTACTGTAGAATCATTACAAGATAATTAATTCGTTGATGCCCTCAATTGAGTGCTGCAAATAAGAAATGAACATTTCTGATCGTTTCTGGTGCTCACTTCCTGGAAAAAAAATATATCACTTGCTCTATACATTAGTCACATAATTATGCGGCATTTTGAGCAAACTATATTGCAAGCAATCACAAAGCCAACTGCCTTTCTGGTTTCATTTCAAGAAGAATCTATATGAGACGGTGCTGAGACATGTCTTGGTCTAAGTTTGTCTCTGTGTGCACGTATTCGTATATGTTAAGGGCTTGGTTTGTAAACACTAACTATAAACGTACACGGTTAATGAACTTCATATTGATATCTTTGGTGCCCAAGTTCACTATTCTTTTCTGTTAGAGCCAATAGTCTCGTGCGGACAGCATAAGTCAAAGTTTTAAAACATTTAATACTGTAACATCAAAAGATCAAGAACCCGTGGTTTCCTCTGACGGTAAAAGTTCATCCCATGTCAAGATATAGCATGAAAGCCTTACAAACATCTTCACATGAGTGCAAGACAATCGCTGCTCATGTGAATGCAGAAATGGTCAACACCTAAAATCTTGTCTATAGTGTTACATTAAGATGTATTCAAACATGTTTGAGTATTCAACACATTACAGGGCAAGTTATTTCGTACACCTGTTTAACAACTGTCGAGTTTATGCAGTGTTTCAATATCCTATTTTTCATTATTTCCTTCCTTTAATTACTAATATTGTAGAGTTATGTCATGCCTAAAGAACAAATGAATATTGCAGGTTTTTACAAACTATCTGTCAGTTATACCACAAAGTTAAAGTAACTACAGATGTTAGTTACCCATACGATAAGGGAGACGTTAGTAAAGTTAACTAGTAGTAGTTTGTAGTTTTGATTTTGAACAATTTGATTGACTTTTTTCTTCTGTATGAATATTTATTACTTTCGGCTCTTCATGTGACGCCATTTTTGAACAGTCTGAAACGTTTGTAAAGATCCGCGCGAATGACAAATTTGATTCCGGGCGGGAGAACTACAGGAATGTATATTTGCACCAATGAACTAAAAACTGAGTCATCAAGAGCTTGGCGAAGTTTCAACTAAGGGATTTGGACGTATTGTGGACGGTTAACACAGATTTTATAGCGCTTGATTAAATGTTATTGAAATATGATCCATGTGTCTAGGTTATAAAATTTGCTGTAAATAAAGTAGTCTCTTGGTATATTACCACAGTAATGTGTTTTATTCCTCGAGAAAGTCGTTACGTTTACAGAGGCGGTGTATACTTAACGCTTTTGATCATATACACTTACCTATTGCTTGTATCAAAAATTATAGTTTACATATAACAATTTAAACTGAACGTGAAGTTACCATCAGGTGGCTAAGGTAAAATGCATCATTTTCTTATGGAGGATATGTTTCATAGCTGAACATTTTCTTATATGACACGGCCTTAATGTACTAAAATAAATCAAAAAATCAACGGATTTCGTGTTTCAAAGTGGCCGCAAGAGAATTCGTCAATGGCTGCTTCCTCTTCACCAATGCTTCTTACTTTTTGCATGTTCCACTTTACGTTAATAGATGCAAAGAATACATCATTTTGTTTGTGAATCTTTTTGGTTGTTTTGTATTTTCATCAATACAATCATAACACTTCATCATCAATGGTATAAGGTTCATCAGACCAAACATAGATGTCTGAAAAATATCATAAAGCAGGTTCGACAAAACAACCACATTAACATCCCTACTTTTGTCATTTGTTTCTTCGCTACATTTATTCGGCAGAAAAGAACGATATAGCAAAGCACGTTACAATTAATAGTCTGTTTGCAGAAACGTTGCAGGTTGGCGTGATTTATCATATTAGTTCCAAAATCGAATTTAAACATTGCATGGCCACAGTGTGTTTGGTGAATTGGTTGCAGAAGAACTCTAGTCGGTTTCCCTGCAGCAAAAAAAGTAATTTTAAATTAATTTTTTTTTTTTTTATATTTTCCGGTTTACAGTCTTGTTCAGGGCCAAGGCCTTCTCACACGACTTTACGACTTAACCCTGGTCATTGGTAACTTGTCACACCTACACACCAAAGTGTGCACAAAAGTAACGACGGAATCGTTAAGCTCTCTGTAGCAACCAGTAGTTCATACTTCATCTTAGCAGTACACAAGTATTTGGCTGTATTTGCAAATAATTTGTAAAATGTGTCCATTTTCTTTGATGAAAAATTTATTTTAACTACCAAAATTAAAACTATAGGTACTAATCAAGATAGTCTGTTCGTCGTGTTCGATTCTGAGCCTTACACTATATACCAGGCTCATATCTTCTATAGATATTTCAGTCAGTACCGAACACAAATAAAGGGAACATGTTGTTTTGATTTAGAGGCAGTTTCTAAGAATATAATCCCCACGAATCCCCCACGAGCCGTCTCGTGATATAACAAAAATTATAACGCAAAGCGCTGGCGAAATTTTTCTTATTTAATGACAATTCCGAATTTATTCAATACAATTTCTGTAACACAATTCAATTTGTTTTAAATGTAAAGACCTCAACATCAGAAATGGCCATTGCAAAGACCCTGACTGTTCTTAATAATCCAGATTCTCTCTCTATTCTATACTCTCTACACTTGCTGACAGTCAAGTATAGAAACCTTTTTAAGATATCTGTATTGGTCCACTATTGTTTTTCCGGGAACGCCCCGTGTACCTAAATAATTATATTGTTCGCCATGCCCCTGCCCGATTACTACGCTCTAACGTTTACAACTTGCTTCGTATCCTTAGGTGTAAATCTGAAATGGGTAAAATACGCTTTGAATATTGCGGCCCCTACATTTGGTACTCGCTTCCCTTAAACACTTGTGGTATCACAGATCTAGCCTATGATCTATCTAGCCTATTCATATGTAAATATAAATGTCTTTCTTAACTTATCAGAAAATAACTTTAAGGATTTTGCCAAGACCAATTCACCCTTAATTCCCAATTGCTCAGTCATTTCCTGCATCGCTTTGATTTGCTCTGTGTCAAGCAAAGGGGATACTTGACTGAAAGTATATTACTTGTATAATCAACCCCTGCTTCTCGAACTCTCGGAGACTATATATCCCTATTTAGAACCCGTGGTTATTTTATTCATTACATTATACACTGTACGCACTGTATTGATTGTGTATATATAAGCTCCAAAAAGACATCTTTCACTACAGACTGATATTTCCGGCGATGCGCTCCTGCCACTGTTTCATGGCGTAGTCCAGGTTTCCTAATTATTGGCTGATCAGTGGTATAGAGGAGGTGAAAGCTTTACTGAGACATAGTTGGGTTGGTGGTTGATCGACGTATACATCATTCTCAACGGGGTAACACATGCAAGTTATTGATCACTGTGTTGAACTTTCATCGGCGTGTGCTCTCCACCGATATATGAAGCAAAATTTTCATCTCTGATATAAAGGAACACAGTGACCTACCATGCATGGAAGCACATGGCATCCTCTCCCCACTGGTGATGGTGGTGTGTGTGTGGGGGGGGGGCTTTCTCTGCTCTGCCGACTGAAGCGACATTAAATGAATGGTGTTGTAGGACGAAGGTTTCGTGGAGGCTGGAGGTGTGGGTGGACGGGGAGGGGGAATGAGAAAGAGGATAAAGCAAATCCCTCTCGGGGTTATAAAATGCATTGCGGCGTGCTTTAAAGACGGAGAGGACTTTGGAATGTCCCAGTAAAGTTGTTATAGTTGTTAGACACTTCCAGCTTACTGGATGGCTGACAACATTATTGCTTAACGGTATTGCAGTTTTCAACAATTTTAAAAGACCTTTCGAAGATTACTCAAGATGAGATAGTTATCGTTCGAAGTAAGACATACTTTGAAAAAAATCATCATGTGAAGGTCAAAAAAGGAGAATGATAAAGGAAATTGATTCGATCCTCAATCTCCATTTGCTCGTCCGATAACTTCCCCAAAAAATAGTTAGGCCCGTATAGAACCAATTCGTACCACCGGGCCGATTATGTCAAATGATCTCCTTTATGACTTTATCAGTCCCTTGGCTGTATTCCCCTGACCCGCCCTCACACACACACATACACACGCACGCACGCACTCTCCGTCAGCATGACTGCATAGGTTACGATTATCATCGAAACCAAAAATGGTTTGGTAGGCGTTCGTTGCTGAATATAACTATATTTATGGAGACAAAGTTTTCTACATAAACCTTATGAGACAGAGAATACAGGCAGAGGTATTTAGTCATATACTGATGAAGAACTGGTACACGAATGATATAAAAATACTCATTGTGGTACTTCCATATATAAGTAAGAGCTATAAAAATATATTACCGTCA
>KN885208.1:43054-59230 GCA_000934455.1 Apostichopus parvimensis
CATTTATACAGCACAAGAAGGAAGTATTCTGAGTCACTTTCAAAAAATCATTTCACCCATTTACTGTATTATACTGTACATCAGCATATGTGCAAAGTCAGGGAAACTCTTTTGGCTCAAGACCTTTTATCCTTCTGGTGGAATTTGATCAAAGTAACAATGAATTTGCTCAGTTGAATTATAGAACTAATCCACAGAGCAAGAGCCAAGATATTATCATTTCCCATGACCTTGAAAGGAATGTTTGTTCCCTCCATAGCATCGCGAAGTTACCATATACAAACCTTCTGTATGTGCCTTTTCATAAGGTACATATCATATGGTTTTCCTCTGGATATTGGCCCTATATAAATTTGCATTTATTATTATTATTATTATTTGTCAGATGTCTTTGTGCAAGTAAATTGTAAATCATATCTACCAACACAGTGCAGCTGTTCATTTAAATCTATGAACAACCTGTACCATATATGTCAGTGTTAAAATATGCAATGTTCATGAATATCATATATATCTTTGAGAGGTATGTAATGTACTGGTTGAACTGCTTTATGTATTTGTTAACAAGGTAATCATGTCATCATTTCAGACGATGAGAGCGAAGAGGTCTTTGAAGTAACAGCTTACAACCTTCACAGGATGACTGTTCTCTTTGAGCATCCAGCCAAAGATGGCATGGCCTGTGGTATGTATGATGTTAGGTTTATTAAAACAAATCTGACATTTTTGCAAGCATTTTGCTCTGCTTATTTTCAGAATAATAAATATTATCACGTTCTGTATCAGATTCTGTATCATATTCAAGGTTTCATCTAATTTGACATTTTATACTTTTATTGCAGTTGAATTTGATACATCAGATGCAGCGAACCCAAAGTGTAAGCTATACCCCAGAGAGGGTGAAGAGCCATTTTGTAGTGAGGAGTATGCCACAAAAGTTTTGCAGAAGTGCCTCTCCATTCCTATCACCATGAGGGCTATACTAAAGAAAACAGTTGGCTGGTTAGAAACACGTAAGCAGAAAGAGGTAAGTTGTTTGCAAGATAACAGAAATGATGCTAAAATTTGTAATTGGAAAGTATTGCAGTGATACTCAAATTTCATCACACAAAGTTAAAATTGTGGGTTGTCAACTTTTGGCTTGTAATTGTCAAAGGCAATAAATGGTCACTTGGTACAATTGTATGGTTTAATACCTTTTTAGGCATGAAAACCTCTAGGGTCAGTTCCTGTGTGAAGGTTTGCGATCATAATTAACAAGTCCATTATATGCGAAAAGGGCAACCTGTCTTTGGGAGAAATAACAGATTATTAACAGTTTGATTATGAAAATCCACTAATCCACTAATCGATTAGGTCAGATGACAGCAACGTGTTCTTTGAATTTATCATCAACTTCCTGGAGGGCACAAAATATTGAATATCTTGCCAGCCTACTTATTCACTCCTATGAAAAGTAAATGTGTACCGAAGGACCATTTATTTCAAAAAGGCTGTTTTCAATCATTTTTGGTAAAATGAATAGTAAATCTGGGAATGTTTAGAAATTTGATAGTAGTTGAGAAGCAGTACATGTTTCAAACTAGCAATTATGAGTTATTTTATTACTATCAAAATTAATTATGTCAAGGTTACTACCATGTGAAGTATTTATTTAGTAGCAGTTTTCCTTTGTTGCGTTTTTTCAATTTGTTTTTCTTGAATGATTAACCGAAGATAAATCTTTAATAATTTTAGTTTAGCATGTAATGGTAAATAAGAATTCAAAGAAGGCGAATGCAGATATATGAAATGAAGGATATCACAAGTGTAAAGAAACAATTGTAGATATTGTGGACAAAAAGTTTGGTTTTTTCTTACACAGACTGGACTAAACCCTTGACTTTTTGTTTCTATCTTCAATTTGTATTTTCTTTAGTTGACATGTCCTGATAATATGATCTATCTTTTTAATTATAGGTACCTGCTGCTGCTACACCCGCGATGGGTTCCAGCCCCTTTCCAAGTCCAAATCTGCCATCATCAGGTCCATTCAGTGCCCTTCAGAAATTAAACAAGTCAATTGGGGGCACTCAAGGTTCGTCGTGTAATTCTGCTAAGATCAAGGGAAGAACCCTGTCAGGAACTCAAAACTACCAGGGAAGCATTCTCAGTGACCTGACAAGCTCAATGGCAACATTCTTTCCACAGCCAACATACTCCAGCAGCAGTACAGCAGCACCAGTGCCTCAAGCTGTGCCAGGAGAACCCTTGCTGAGTCCACCAAAGCAAACACAGAATCCCATGTTAGCAAGCCTTTTACAGAGTACCATTACAGGGGGAGGACCACCAGCTCATCGGATCCCTGTACAACAACAACAACAACAACAACAACAATACCAGCAGCAACAACAACAGCAGCAACAACAGCTGCAACTACAACAGCAGCAGCAACAACAGCAGCAGCAACAACAGCAGCCACAGCTGCAACAGCAACAGCCTCAACAACAGCCTCAACAACCAGTGGACCTACTACAGATGCATCCAACACCACCTACTCCTACCACTCCAACACAAGCTAAACACAGTAAGAACCCAATGTTGCTTAATCTGCTTCAAGAACCAAACATTGATGCTGCCAATGTTACATCTCTGAAGGCAACCAAAGCTAAACAGCGCAGAAAGAAAATGTCAGAGAAATCTCCACAACTTTTCCCAGAAGATGACTCTGGCAGTGGAAGTCACGACAGAACTGCCAATCAAGATGTTTTTATGTTTACCGGTGCACCTAAGTTATCATCAATGCCTTTGTTAAAGGACACGCCAAGACAGTCTTCTGTATCAACTGATCCTCTGAAATCTCAATTTGACATGAATAAACCAAATCAAACATTAACAGAGTTCTCTCCCTTGATGAGTAAACAAGTAGATCAAAATAAGATGAAGAAAAGACAAAGCAGATCGGATAGTGTTACCTCTGTTTCAAGTATTGGAGCTGTGCCACCATCCCCGAGGCAGTCACCGAAAACCCCAATGTCACCAGCAGGGACATTGTCTCGTCCATCTCGCAGCATCAGTAGTACTCCAGAGTTATCGGCACCAAGTCCATCTAATATTCTACCAGGTATGATCACTGAAATGCTGCCAAGATCAGACCCACTACCAGGGATAAGTCAAAGCCATGTCCTCTCACCTGACTTTGGTGTTCCACCAAAGGTTCTGACAACACCCTCACATCAAGTTCCTAGTGATCCTTTTGATTTTACAGAGGATATAAAGGACATCATTGAGATCAATGTGCCAAATTTTGAAGATATGTTCTTAAATTCAAAGACGGACTCTGACGAATTTGGACTGAGCAGCGTCAATTCTGCTATAGCTAAACTTGAGTCTGCATCTGTATTGGACAATGAAGACGACAAGAAAGACACTATTGATATGCAAACTAACCTCCTTCACCCAGGATCTAGGAGTCAGTCTTTAGACTTGATGTTGCCTGGTGTTGTGTCAAACAGACCTCCTGGAGATGTAGCCCTGGATTTATCTCAAGCAGAAGTACCAATACCTAATATTAGCGCTCCTATTGGTAAGGAGCTGAGGTCATCAATATCCTCCTCACCTACACTACCAGCTCAAAGCCCTATGCCATCGCCTCCTCAGTCGAAAAAGAGTGTCTCCAAGGCTCATCCATCAAAAGGAAAGCCAAAAGATTTTTCCAAGTCATTTCAGAGTGATATCCCCAAGCCCAAAACAAAAAGAGCCAAGAAGAATTTGAAAGAGCCCGCTGGACCGGCCGATGTAATTACCAAGAAAGGCCGCAGAAGAGGGAGAAAGAAAAAGTATCCGGACTCTTCTCCAGAGTGTGCAACTGGAGAAGACTATGAGACAACAGTAGCATACGGACAGCCGTTAAAGATGACAATAAAACTGAAACCTGCAGAGGCAAAGCCGAAACTCAGGCTTACTCCTCCATTAACCAAGATTAAAGTGAAGACCTTACCAGCTCTTGCTACATCAGCAAGTCAGTTGGGACAGAGAGAAGATTCAAATGAGGCAGTTTTCAAAGCACAGAGTACAATACAACAAATTCAATTACTTCAGCCCAGAAGAGATCAAGAGGATTTAAGAAAAGATAAAGGTGAAACAAAGCCAGTGGAAAAACAGTCAAAAGACAGTAACAAAACAGAGCCACCAGAAAGAGTAATGATCAGAAAGTCACTCGATCCACAGAAAGTAAGATTTGATGAACGGACATCGAAAGTGGCAAATTTAATCAGCAAGCCAGTTTTCAAGGCTGGAAGTGGTGCAAAGATAGCTAAGGTCAGAACAGATCTAGCAAAGAGACCTGCTTACATATCTAAGGCAGATGTGCAAAAGCCCAGTCCAGAGGATATACTGAGTTCTGTGCTTCCTAAACCATCTGTATTATCCTACAAAATTCCAAAGTTGAAGAAACCCCCATCGCAGGATACATCACCTAAAGTTGGACCCGAAGGAGACAGTGGAAGCATACCACAAATAGAGAAAGTGAATCAGTCTGTTGTCCCAAGCAAAATTTCTGATCAAACCAGGCTTTCTTCCCCAAAGAGAACCCCCATCTCGGCAATGCCGAGACCAAGAAGTGCATCTCCATCTATGAGGCAAGATAAGAGGTTTGATGTAGGCAAACCAGGATTCACAAGACCCACACCTGGACAAAAAGGTGGGTCAGTTAGCCCAAGAGGTTCAGTAAGTCCACAAAGCAGTATTGGTAGTAAAGTAAGAACATCTGCAGAAAAATTAGATAAACGTGGTGAAACGCCCTCTCCAAAGGATTCAAGTTCATCTCCAAACAACAGAATGTCACCACAATTGAGATTACCCGCTTCATCTGGCTCATCACCTAGTCATCCAAAATCTGGAATATCCCTATCCACTCAAGCTGTGAACAAATCTTCCCAGGACAATGCTTCCCCTGTGCATCCTAATAGGTCTCTGAGTACCTCCTCTCCTAGTTATACCTCAAAAACAAACACAGGAAGTACTTTCACTACCAACATGAAAGTGAGACCTTCTACAACGCTGGGTTCCAAAACAGGATCATCTGGTGGTCAGCAAATGAAGACTCCTCTCAGTGCACCACCACCAAGCAAATCTCCATCCATCCCTTCATCCACAAGTTCCCTAAAGAGTGCACCTACATTGTCCCAGGTTAAAGTATATCAGTCACCAAAATCTTCTCCAGTGGGGACAACTCAGCAGCAAGCCAAACAAATGACTAAGCCAGTCCCTCTTGTGATTCCCTCAAGTGCTAGGGCACCATCATCGAATGTTAAAAGTTCTGCACCAGCAACTCCATCAACTCCTCTCTCAGCGACTGGACCACGAATGAAGTCACCAAAACCACGCAAAATCAACTCTTTGAATGCCATTGTAAGCAAATTGACAGAAAGAGTCCAGGAAAAGACAACTGGTGATGGAGCTCATACTACTGAGAAAGAAGATGACCACAAAAAGCTTGAACTTGTTCCCGGTGATAAGGAACAGGTTGTGCGAGCACTTTTGAGCTCTGGACTTGTTGAAAAAGCAACTGTAGCCCCAGCAAAGGTTCCATCACAGAAGATCCAGCAAACACCACAAAGTAAACAGCCTGTAAAGGATGAAACGGCAAAGGCTGCTCTTGTTGCAAAGCAGGGTGGCATGTCCTTTGGTGGAAAGTCTAGTACATCACAAACCAAAACTGCTGTAGCTCAGGCATTGAAAAGCATATCACAAAGTTCTAAACCTGAGACAAATCCTGCATCTAAAGAAAGTCCGTCACCAACTCCAACCAAATCCACTTCGGCTTTGCAAACCAAGAACTTGAAACCATCCACTCCTTCCAACAAATCAGCACCTACTAAAACAACAGGAAACAGCAATACTCCAGCAAAATCAACTGTAGTTACATCAGCTCCAAAAACAACCTCACAGGTCAAAGTTACAACCACCGTCTCAAAGACCTCATCAGTAACACCTACTTCAAAAGCGGCCGTAGGAGGATCAAAACCGAAGCTGTTTATTCCAACTTCTGGTATAAAGCCAAACCAACCGGTCCAGAGTCCTTCAAAGACCCCAACCAAAACATCACCTTCACCATCGTCTCATCGTCCTATCATCTTAAGCAAGTCTTCTTCAACAGTGACTTCACCAGATAAAGGGGCCACAAAAGTGACCCGTGTTCAGATTGCGCCAGTCGCTGAACCTGCCACAGCTGGTGCATCAACTCCCGTTGGGGCAAAAGTCACAACCAAAGCTCAGAGTCCATCATTACCTTTAAAGCCAAAACAAGACAAGAAAGAACAAGATCCAAAAACGAATCAATCTGATGGAGATTCAAAAGAAATAAGTGGCAGGGATTCTAAAGGGGTTTCTGAAACAGAAAAACCTGTTGAAAATAAAGCTGACCAGGAGTTTGCTAAAATGGAACCAGAACAGCCAAAAGATAGCATACCAAAAGAAGAGACTGAGGAAAGCTTGACCGACAACAAAGAAAAGGTGAGTGCAGATCAGCAGAGAGATGATGGAAAGCAGGTTATTAGGTCTGATACAAAACCTGTTCATGTTGAATCTAAAGACAGTTCAACAACTGCCAAACCCTCAAAAGATGCAGAAAAGAACGATGAGAAGAAATCAGCTGTTACCTCAGACATTCTTAGTACATCAACAAAACCTTCCTTCAAGAGATCAGCCTCAAAAGATGGGAGTGATGATATTCCACCTAAGAAGGTTCAAAAAGTTTCTTCCAGCCCAGGACCCAACTCACCAGAAACTGGTGATGCCTTGCAGATAGGTATTCCACTGTCGCCAAAGTCCTTGAATGCTAGTAACAAAGTTCCTACCCAAATGTCAGTATCCTCAGCTTCCAAAGCTGGTGGGATGGTTGCCAAGTCTCCATTTTCATCCATACCCAAGGAAATAGAATTTAAAGTTCCAAGCCCAGCTATGTTACCGCCAAGTAGCCCCAGGAATATGGTTTATAATGTCAGGAGTCCTGGTCCATCCTTCAAGCCTTCTAGTCCCACAAAGGCTACCAGTCCCGTCTCACCAGGCGTACCTAGTCCAACCGGTGCGGAACCAGCTATCGGAGGAGTACCAAATCCGCAAGGTGTTAAAAGAGCAGCCACCCCAGAGGAGTCTGCGTTACCTTCAAAACGGAGCATGCTACTTGAATCGTGCTCCCCAGTCAGCCCAGCTGAGAGCGATGACGGCTTGGTCATTGATGTTCCAACATCCCCCAGCCAGAGGAAGCAAAAAATCATAGCTGGAAGGGGAAAAGAAATTGGAGAAGCCTCCAGCAGAGGACACAATCAAGTTAAGTCCCCGTTACCCCAGTCCCCTCTGGTCAAATCACCAATTGCAAGCAAATCTCCAACAGGTATCAGTGTCGGTAGTGGGGATGCCGGTAGTCCCTGCACATTGGATGACGATCTGATGAATGAGGCCCTTAGCTCTGTCAGGGAAGATGCATCATGAACTCTTCATTTCATTCAGCATCCTGTTCAGCAGATTGGGTCTTATTTATCAGAGTAGATTTGAAGGATTCCAGAGGAGTAAATTGTTCAAAAGATGCTGGGCAGCAGAAGCAAACAACAGTGTCCCAAGGATCTGTTAGTAGGCTCTGTATATGTTATCTGGACAAAGATGGGTGGGAGGCCTGGGTTTTATACATCAGATTGGACCCACGTAAAATTTGGTGCACTAACATCTTGGTGATTACAGTTGTCATCTCACATAGAAATAACAACTTACAAAGTCTGAAACTAGGACTGGAATGGAATGGTGGAACTGAAAAAGCCTTCATGAGGAAGTTTGCTTTTAGTAGACAAATTTTGTCAATTTTACAGAATATAAAGCCTAACACCGTTCTCACCTGAAGAATAGTTATATGTATATCTTTCACCATTGGGAGGATCAGGGCAAATGTTAGAAGCTACTCTGTCGATATTTATACTAATGACAGAAGGAATTGTGATTGGTTGGGAACTGGATTAACCTAAGGAAGGTCACCTTGGCAACAGGACATTCACGACATAATGGTACAGGGTAGGTGTAAATACAAGTAGAAAGGATAATTGCGAAAGATAATTAAAAAGGACAAATATAATAACATAAGCCAAGCAGTGTCTGTGAGATGAGTAGAGTGAAGCATTAGATGAACCTTCTTGCCACCAGGGAACTGGGCAAGGTGTCATCTCTGTTAGTTATAACTTTAAAAACCACAGAACTGTGTAAACGTTTTTTGGTGATTGAGCAAAATTTCTTGTCGGATGGCTATACACGAATCAATTTGGTAAGCTGCAAAGTCTTGTGTATGCCACCGAAATCCATGATGTCAATTAATTATGCTTATATGGATTGAGGGCTCTTATAATAATAATGATAATAATGAACATTAGTTTTGTAATCCGCTGGTATCTGTCAAATAGACGCTCATGTCACAGTGAAACAACCCTGAGAAAGTGCAAGAGGAGTGAATAAGATAACAAAAGTTAACAGTTGATTAGATGTTGTATAGTCCTAGAAACAAATGAGTTTTCAGAGTAGATTTCAAGGATTCCAGAGGAGTAAATTGTTCCAAAGATGCTGGGCAGCAAAAGCAAAACAACAGTGTCCCCAGGATCTGTTAGTAGGCTATATATATCTATATGTTACATGGACAAAGATGGTTATGTTATTTTCTGTTTGGTAAACAGAACCTCTCTCGGTCAATTTAGTTACATATTGCTAGACGTGTGATTCAAAAGGAGAGATAGAAATGTGTAAAGATGGCAACCAAAAGTAACATGTGTTTATGTATCTGCATTGTGTATGAAAGTATTTAAATAGGTGTGTGCTTTACTGTTAGGCCTTGTCTGTCTTAGAGTCTGTTTGATATTTGTAGTGTAGACTAGGCTAACTGTGGATTATCTTGTTTTTAGTTTCAAGGTTTTGTTTTATGATTCAAAGTCCTTGAATAGTTTTTTCGGACATTCAAGTTTAAACTTGTAAGCCTTCTTATAAAGCTGTAAGTGGTGAAATAACATCAATGCAGAAAATATTAATTTAACTGCTCAGTTTGTAACAGTGGCTTCAAATTGTATGTACATAAATTATAACAATGATAATACACGGAAGAAAAGAGAAGGCAGGAAAACTGTACATTAAAATACACTTTGATATAAATGCTTCAAAATCATTTGCTTCAGTGTAATTGGCTTCAGCAGTGGTGTAGGGAAGGGATGGGGGTGTTGCCCAATTTTTATGCTCTCTGGTATCCCTCTACAAAATGACATTTTGTGATGGTAAACAAGTAAGACAAAATACTCATGTTATACAACGTAAAAGCGATGCTTGTAGTTGCTTCTCGGTTGGTAAACTTGTGTTCTGCTGCCTCCACGTTATTTTAAGGCTTATCTTTTTGTTTAAAGGAAATGGTTTCGCCGAGCCATTTTGTCATACTACACAATTCTGTGTGTTTATATCATTTCAAAAGACCTTTAGGGGCCTCATCATTTGTTCTGTTCACTGGTTGGAAACTGCGGTATAGATTGATCACAGTATATTATTATAGGACTAACGGAAACATTGCATGATGGAGACGTGCCTCTCTGCTGCATAGGCATGTTTTATTTCCTCTTAACACGGCTGATAGACCAGCTTAGCTGGTATATTGGAGATGCATAAAGATGTAATTTCCTTGTCAAAACTTCCTTGTATTAGGTCATGTTTACATGGTACACCACATGCATTTTCATTTTTACTTATATTCATCTAAAATATGGCCTGATTTAAAACATCCGTCTCCCCTCCCCCAGGAAACTGATGCCAGATTAACCTCACACTCCTCACTCGCAATGGTGCCACAGGTGCAGGTTAGGCTTATGTGAATGTTAACCCCATTCCCCCCCCCCCCTCGTTAAAGATAAAGATGGCTGTAATTATGCCACAGGTTAGGAGAGGATGTAGATGGTGGAGATTTGGAACTTTCTTCTTTTTTTTTCTGTTGATGTTTATGTATTACGAAAGAACCCTGATGCACTAGCGTCCATACTTTCTGTTCCCTAGGCCTCTTCCTCGCCCCTGCCATCTCCGCATACAATGGACATAGATTGGCAGCAAGGAAGGGTGGGGGGGGGGGTTCATCCTAGAAGAGCAGATCAAAGTGGATGTAAAATGTTGAATTTAAATCAAGAAATACAAAACTAAAGTAGAAACCACTAGGTTTTACAGCTCTTTCTTTTTATTTGTTTGGGAGTAAAAAAAGTTCATCAATAATAAAGGAGCATTTTCAGGCGATAAAAACAGTTGTGTAGGGTGATACCTGGATGACTAATCTCCAAAACAAAAGCAATCACAGTTGTAAAAGAGTCGATCAAGATTTTATGAAAGTCTAAAACGAGACTGAAAATTGTATTTACACTGAGGTACGTGCATTTACTATATAAGCTTTTCTATATTCAAGACGATATGCTAGCAAGACCAACGATGGGCCACTATCGTCCGATGCTTACAGCCTCCTGCGGCACATCTCTCCTCACTGAGACAGTTACTAATCTACAAAGGTAGACCTCAACCTTGCAGCTACAATTTTAAACAAATGGAATTGAAACAAACGAGACAAATAATGCTATTTGATGAGGTTAGAAATGAAACGTTGCAACACGAAGTGCATCAGCTTTCAAAAGTGTTAGGCAGGCGCTCGAGTCGAGGATTTCATACGATGCTAAAGTAAATATGCTAGGTTCTCCTAACTTATGATCAAATGTTCAACAACAGAACTTGATATGCTTTGTTGGAATGAATAGTGGTTATCTCTAAATTTCTACATATAGATTCATTTAATATACTATAATGTCATCTGATGTTGAAACACCACTTAAGGTAATTGTGCCAGTCTGCTCTGCTTGTTACCTGCAGAGAAGACGACAAATTCTCAACTACAAACTGACACACTCAGACTATGATGCTGTGAAAATATGAATTTAGGTCTTACCACAATAGAGTTGATTAAAAAAACCCAGCCTCTTAATTCATGCTGCTAGCTATAGGAGACCATTACAATACGTACTGCATGGTACCATATCAAACTAGACTTTGAAGCTTTCAGACTGCTGCAAGACACAATCTCTGTAGAACCAACTTGAGAGTTCATTAAAGGCATTGAAGACTCGCCCCAAACCGTGTGCCGCGCTCTGAAAAAAGTTAACTTTCCGTTGCTTGCAAATGACGTTTTCTTCTTTTCGCATACAAAATGCAGACAGTAATGAACCGTGAAACCTTGTTATCTTTTTTATCTAGACCTGAGATGTCCACGCTGCTATGTACACTGTGTTGTGGGTATTGACCGCAGCTGTATGTATTGACTGTACACTAGTGTCTAATTAGCGACGTTAGCAAGCTGTGTGTGTATTTTCTGGGATCAATGGTGGTGTCTAACA
This sequence comes from Apostichopus parvimensis, assembly GCA_000934455.1. Taxonomy (NCBI): domain Eukaryota; kingdom Metazoa; phylum Echinodermata; class Holothuroidea; order Aspidochirotida; family Stichopodidae; genus Apostichopus; species Apostichopus parvimensis. The sequence goes on from KN885208.1 coordinate 54,472, forward strand.
CTTCTGTTACACCTCATTCGAAACTAGGTCATATTACCAGCATTAGACGTATCTTTTTGCGCGAGTCTTCACACCCTTTAAAGATGACGTGGGTAACTTTCCATGCATTCATGGCATATTTCGTCAAACTTCAATCATCACCTTAACATGTAAGACATAGCAAAACTTATGCTATAATTACATATGTAATCAAAGTTTGGTTTAATGAATCCTAAGGGTAAGAGAAGCATTATAGTGGATTATTTTTCCCAGTCTCCATGTGATGATGGTTGCTGTCATCAATCCTTCTCTTCTATGAACATTCTGAGCCGGCTAGTGGAACTGCCACTTAACTTCCCCGATACAGACACTGACAAGTGTAACCCCGTATCTGGCCACCTTATTTCAACTACTGGAATCTAATGAAGGTGGACAGAGGCCTTGAGTTCATGGATAGTTCCATGTTAGGCAAGGTTTCTGGCATCATGTCGGTGTCAGTTGGTGAACTGCGACGCAACCCACGCAAGAGCCCACTTGAGATTGGTAAGCATAAACTTCAGTGCTTTTGTCCACTGTTCTTCAGAATTAAATTGTATTCTGTACAAAAGCAAAAAACAAAAATATATAATAATAAATAAAAAAAATAAGCCCACTGCATGTCTCTACCATTAACATGTAGAGCTAATTTTTACCAGCTTCTAGCACCTTCTTGGCCAAATGACAAAATGCCTATCAGTATTTGTCAAAAAACGGTGCACTGTCATGACGAAACATTTGCACTAACATCTAGGTTAAAACGTTGCAACATGACGTCAGAATTATACTTACAACTTGGAAGTTCTTTTTGTTTTAATCTCTACAGATCATGACAAAAAATTGTCCATATTACTCGAAAGTAATATTCTGATTTCTTTTGGGACACCTTCAAGAGCTTGAAACAATGATAATCGGTGATGATCATGTTACATGAGAGCATTAATAACCTATGTGAATGTACAGAAAGCATGTAAAACTGAAAACTAAAATACTGTAACTTGAGTGAATTTTGTGGGTAGTGGTTATAAATAAAAAAATCCCCAACTATCAAGCAGCATATTAACAGGGTGTGTGATAGTTTAGAACAAACACTTACGTACAAAACACTTACGTACAAATCACTTACGTACAAACCACTTATGTACAAAGTACTTACGTACAAATCCCTTACGTACAAATCGCTTAACTACTGTATGCAACTATAACTCACTTGATCGAGTAACTTATTCCTCCCCCGGCCCCACCCTCCAACTATCAAGCAGCATATTGAGAGGGTGTGTGACAGTTTAGAACAAACATTAATCACTTACCCACAAATCATTTACGTACTAATCACTTACATACTGCATGCAACTATAACTCACTTGATCGAGTAAGACTTATTCGTGTTAGGATCTTCAATTTTTCCGTTGGCGATCTTGTAAGGTAGACGGAAGCTGCTGTCTCCTCTTTCGATTTCCTCCTCGAATTGCTGAAGACAATCCAAGAAGGCTACCATCGCTTGATCGACCCTGGGAGATGAAATGAACGAGAATGAGACGACCTCATGCGATGATGTCTGTGTCGTGATTTGATGTTTCATGAGGTAGTTTGCATACATTTGAGTACTGATCAAAAAAACCTCTCTATTTGCAGGGATGTGCCCAGGATTTCATGAGTGCCGGGTATACTGATCGCCGTCCTAGGGGAGGGGTCTATTGTTTTCGATTTTTGAAGGTGCTCAGATGCCAAATGCTGGCACTTGTGTAGCTTTTCAAGCACATACACAAGTACTAGATTTGCTAACAATTTACATATTTTAATTTTTGTTTAAGTGAAATATATTACGTACCTGGTAAAAGTTATTAGTTTGTTTCAAAGAGATTTTACAAGGGACCGATTGAAAGCCCTAAGTAATGTTTCTCGCATGCGAAACTGATGTATTATTAGTCTGTATGATTTTGGCATAGGCTAGGCCCAATTTATGTTGAATATATTGTTAGGAATGTCGGGATTTTAGATGAAAATAGAGCTGGGCGGGATTCACAATTTTTAAGACAGTGCTGGGCGGTAATTTTTAGTGCTGGGCGGGGCCGCCCAATGTGGGCACATCCCTGTATTTGGAAAAATGATTTTTTTTTGGGAAGCTTTTTAATTGAATCACCAATTGCATATAAACACATTACCCAAGTATTCATAAATGATTCAGTTTATTTCAATTTACCCCATACTAAATATTGTGAGATATTAAAATAGATCATTTACGTATACATGTCCATTTCATTATGTGAAATCTCTTAGAAGGGAAGTAAGGCAATGACTTAATTTTATAATCAAACTTACTTTGTGTCCCAGAAGAACCTGAACCCACCAGTGCCATAGAGTGGTAGCTGCTTTGATTTCTCGTTGAGACATTCAATGAAAGAATGATTACCCAGTGGAACCAGCCGATACCTACAAAGGAGATTATCAGAGAGTGTACACTATTTGAACCAAACGGTAACAGTGCCTTGCAGTGGTAGTTGCCTTGGTAACAGTGTTTGAATGACTTGATTAGTAAAGCTACCAGCAGTAGTAAGGACCTCCTCACACCCAAAAGGCAAGCCTAAAATTAATACCAAATTACTAAAACTAAACTGTTTTAACAGTCACCAACACCAAATGCAAAAAATTAGCAGAGCCTGTTAAAGGGTGAGTTTTTATTTGCCATTTGTGTACAAAGTGTCAGTTAAATGTTTGTTGAACTTTAAGCATATTGAGTGACTGAAAAAATGTGACTATTTAGGATACTTGGGGACCGAAAAGACATACGAACGATCGTTAAAAGCCAAAAACCCGAAATAAGGCCACGGGATTAGGTAATACTAACCTTTGGAATTTAAAGTTCATCTTATGAGCTAGTGAATGAAGTAGGAGGACTGTCTGACCCCAAGCCGCATTAATTTCGTTCCATTCAACTGGTACACTGGGAAGACGACCTAGACGAAATCCATTGATGGTTCCAAAGTGACCATTGTGCCTAACAGCATATCAGAAAGGGAAAAAATTGTCTTTCATTATGACATGTTCACAATTTTTTTATTAAATTCTACTATTTTCATCACAACATAATGTTTGCAAGAACTGCTCCAAGAAACCAAGTTTTGTCGGGATTAGGAAAATGAACGATCACGAGAACCGCCCACTCCTTGCTACTAAAGCTGATAGAAATTTTTAAAGAATTCCTCATATCTTACCAAAAAAAATATAGAAATACAGTTATTCGGAAAATTCTAAGAAATACAAATACAAATAATTTTCTTCAGCTTTCATGACATTTATATTTTATTCTGTTATATTTATTGTTAAACAGCAATCTGAGTAACAGTAATTTTTTTTTTGGGGGGGGTTACTTTGAGAATATAAATACATAGCTGCATGTTTATGTCATATCATATATTTGTGTTTTCTGAATTTTCCTGATCATAAATAAAACCTTTTGGTGTACAATACCTGCCTTTCAATGGTGTGAAGCAATTTGGCAAAAAATGTGGACAGTATTTTGCTATCTAGTATCTAATATGACATAAAGCATTCTGAAGTTGAGTTTATCTTTAAAATAATGAACTACTGAACGGTTTGGTGGTGTACAAAATTTACATTACACATTGTTACATCATTCATGTAGCAATTTGGCCCTTGGTTTGCATTGCATTTTCTTCATCGGAGGATTCGAGAGATATGGATCCTTCTGCTTGAAACTTACCAGATGTGGAATGTTGCGTTAAATACATTTGTCTTTCGTAATCTGTCTAGCTGAGTCTGTGCATATCTTAATTGGTTGTCTACACTTCTCTGCTCCTCCTGGAAGTTCAAAAGCTGCTGTTTCTGAGCTGTGTAGTTTTTCCAATAGCTGGGAAAGGGGAGGGGGGGGGGACAAAAACAGAAAGTTATTAAAGATCAATTTACATCCAGTTTTCGGTCACAGTAAATAAGTCACAAGTAGAAAATCAAGGCAAACGTCACAGATCCAACGACTGTGAACTGCAAACCACCCTGTGCTGGTGACAGCAACATCACTGGCCTGTCACTGGGAGCTACAACTTCTGTTAACCATACTGTCTACCTATCGTAGTTCTAAACCTGATTCTGTTCTGTGACAGCAACATCACTGGCCTGTCACAGGGAGGTTGGAAGCTACAACTTAAGTTAACAATACTGACAACATATCTCTTGTGACAGCAACATCTCTGTCACTGTCAGCGAAAGCTCCCTGTTCCCTACTCTTACTATTACCAATCATGTGTTCTTGACTTGATCTTTACCCAGTGACATGAGGGTATTTCCCACAAAGTTCTTATATTTTCTGTACAACCAGTACTTTTGTGCTCTACCACCAACTGACCTATCCAGCACTTAGTTGGTGATATTAATATAAAAAAGAATGCACAAAATAGCGTCTGTGTGATGTGATGTTGAAAACTTGAAATGATAACAGTGATTATTTGCTGATTAAAATGTTTCGCTGATACAGTTTAGGTCGGTTACCTGAGTTTTGATCAAATTGTAATCTTAGTTTTGATGAGATTAATAAAATTGATCGATTTTCCCAAAAAAATGCGATAAATATGCTTTAATCTGGCAAACCTTTTCTCTTCCAGCTCTAATTGTTTTAGATCACTCTTATATGTCTTGGTCTCTTCCGCTATTTCTTTTCTCTCGTCCTCAAGCTCCTCCAGTTGCTTGATGAGGTCTGATTCCTGTAGCCGCAACTGGAGAGGGGGGG
>KN885208.1:60124-75493 GCA_000934455.1 Apostichopus parvimensis
AGATAGGAAATAACTTATTTGGTTGCAGAAATGACTATCACATGCTATCAAAAACTGTCAAATTTGTTTCTGCAACTGTGTGGGGGGGGGGGGGGGGAATGTGAAAACCATTGTTTAATGAGATAGGAAATAAATTATCTGGTTGCAGAAATAACTATTACATGCTATCAAAGACGATCAAAATTGTTTCACAAAGTGCAAATAAGCATAGCAGGTTTGATAAACACAGAAACCTTAGCATTTCCAATACTGTAGGACAAAACAAACTTCACACTTTCAAATTACTGCACAGTATTTTCAAAAGTACATTTATACCCCGACCAATAAGTCATTTACATGACATACCTACAGGTTCAGCCCTGCAAGAGATCTCCCTATGTACATGTGTCTGACTTCACAATACCGAGAGCTAATGGTTATTCATAGATGATTACTTAAAGATTATCACTCTTGCCTCTACATATGCTAGAGAAAAGTCAATCAGTGGTTACTCAGACTCAGAATCCAAAATGAATTTTCACAGTCACCACAAGGGCACACTGGGTTACTTTGCTTCTTAACGAACTAATGATATCGATATTTGTGAGATGGTATTGATTATGTAGAACCCACTGTAGCATGCCGTTGGAAGATAACAAAAATTCTGCTTTAAGTTTCAAGCTTTCGGGGCAAACTTTGGCTTTACCTTCTCAAGTTCTTGGTGTAGTATTGTTTCCTCTTCGTCATCTACCGCCTCTTCGTTGAGATGATCCAGGGCTTGTCGGTACAACTTACAATCTTCCTCCACGATTCGATACTGCTGGTCTAGTTGGTTCAGTAATAACGTTGTACACTCCTGCGATACAATGCAAAGGGTAAGTTATGAACCTTCTTTGATTTGCACATTGGAATACAGTACACATATATATGAAATTTACCTCAGTCTCAACTAGATAATCAGGCGGTACAGTGTGGTCAATACTGGATCATCATTGGCACGATGAACGGAAATAATAAATAAAATCACAATCCTTTACATCAAGTGACAAGACTCCTGCCCAGAAAATGATATTAGTAGACAATGTTACAGGTTTGCAAATGAGATAAAAAAAAAAAAAATTTTTAATATAAAATTTGTGGGACACAAAATATTTTGAGTAAAATGTACTGAAACTGCTACTGACTGGGTAATCAAGAACAGAACAAAACAGATGATAATTCATGTAATAATATCATCTGGTTTGGTTAGAATGATGTTATAGTTTGAGTTAGATCTACTGAAACGGCTCTGCTGACTGGGTTAATCAGGAACGGAAAAAAATGGAGAACTCATTCATGTGTGAATATCAAACGGTTTTGGTTAGAATAATGTAAAGCTGCAATACAAAATAGGAAGTTTAAAATAAATCACATCCAACTACATGATTGAAAAATGTTCTTTGAAGACCCTACCTCACATAGCGGATGATCGATATCTGTGTTCCCAGACATTATATCAAACAGCTGGGCAGCTACCTACCGAAGAAAGAAGATGAGGGGAATAAAAACTCAATTCAGAATGAATTAAAACAACTGTAAAATAATCCATCGCAAGAAACCCACTCTGGTATGTATGAAGAACTGGAAGTTTGTAAACTACTAAGTTTGTTTAATAGCATTTTATTAAGAAAAGTTTGATCATGAGTGAATTCATTTTGAGGTCGAATCATCACGTAAATGACCGGTAAAATTTTGTATAAATATTACAAATTGCAATTTTTTTTTCGATAGAATTGAATTCCTAGCCCTTGGGATTCACTACGACTAAACCAAACTAACAGTTACAGAGGATTTAAATTGACACTTCCTCTAATAACCTCAATACAGATATAGATCTACAGGATAAGAGATAGCAATTCTTTCTTATATTTTTAGAAGGTTTACCTTGATTCTGTGGACAAACGAGTCCATTTTGCTGGTAGCTGTTTCACCAACCATCATGAAGCCCTGGCTGCTGTCCTGAGTCGATGAACTAAACAGAAGGGACAATTAAAAGGCAGAATAAAAGAGATAGAAGCTTGAATAATTTTGAGCTTGTAAGAGCAGGTGACAAAAACCTTTTTCCCTATTTCAATACTGAAATACCAGAGCCAGAAGGCAAACTTGTAGGTTCAAGGTTAACTTCTATAACATCATAAAAAAAAAACATCATAAAATGTAAGATGCCCTTAAACCAAGGGTTAAACGAGATAGCTTAAAGATCATAATTTTCGTCATCTCAAAATTTGAGTGTGATAGAAAATTCTAAAAGTTTTTGGTAGTTCTTTCATACAAGAATTTTCAACAGACAATGATGACTGTTTAAAGGGAGTGAAGACTCTCGCACAAAGAAATGTCTGATGCCGGTAATCTGACCTAGTTTCGAATGAGGTGTAACAGAAGTGTTAGACACCACCACCGATGCCAGAAAATACACACACAGAGCTTGCTACTGTAGGTAATTAGAAACTATTGTACAGTCAGTACATACAGCTACGGTCAATACCCACAACACAGTGTACATAGCAGCGATGGACATCTCAGGTCCAGATAAAAGATTACAAGGTATCACGTTTCATTACTGTCCGCATTTTGTAGTGACAAGAAAAATACTTCACTTGCAAGCAACGGAAAGTTAACTTTTTCAGAGGCGGCACGCGGTTTGGGGCGAGTCTTCAATGCCTTTAACTTAAAGAAATTGTAGCGAAATTTTATCATCTATTTTTAAAACATTTGCACTTCATCACAGTTTGCTTACAATTGTCAGCTGATTTTACTACACAACCATCAGTTGCCTTTCACCATCAACAGACCAGCAATTCCTTTTGAAACCACCTCTTTTGTTCACCACTGGTCAGCCTATTCAACATGGTCACTCAATAGAATTTAGATCAGCCAAGCTCACTCTTGTTGAAATACCTTCACTACTGTACCCTAGTAGTTGTTTTTGTACCATGGCAACAACTGGCCAATCAGGAGACAGTCTAAAAATAAGCACATGACACAATTCTGTAGATCTATACCATGTGCAGTCATCTTAGTAGAAGGACTTTACCAAGAAGCAAGAATTTTCTGCTAAGACTCAAGGAAATATATACTACTACTCATCTACACTATGTTATGTTATCAGCTGCAACAACTACTAGTAGGAATTCTCACATAGATTTAATTTTGGATATCATCTACCATCTGTAAAAAATTTCATCGCTTGTGTTATCCAAGGAGGAGTTAATTTCAAGTGTATTTTTGTTTGGACGCGTTTCGTCGGAAAATTATATGGACATCAAGCCTCCGGGCCCCAGATGATTTATTTTGTTGGATTGCCACATTTCGAACAGGAGTTATTCATCTCCACTGGTGAGCTTAAATGCACTTATATTTTATGTTAGGCATTCAAATTACGAATACCAACAAAATAATATCTCAATCAGGGATGGAAACTTCTTTAAGAGCAACTGTAAAATAATTGTTAAAGTTTGAACATTCATTCATAAGTGACTGAATATTATTAGACTTTCTAGCCTATTTGAGGGCAACATCCTCAAGGCTGATGACACCTCATATCTTGTGAAAGTGCACTGCGGCTGCTTAATTCAACTACATCCTGGACAACCTTACACTTTCAATTTCATTGGCAATAGACCACTAGCAAGTCTGCGAAAGTTTTTCTATTTTTATTATTTTTTTTTTTTGGTTCACCCCATAGAATGATAGTCAATTAAAGGAATATTCCGGTGGGTGAAGTTAGTTGGCTTTTTTTTGCTCAACAGTATTACTGCAAATTTTCTGCCTCTTTATGTCAAAACCATATCCTTATATTATTTTCTATAATACTGAGATACCAATTTTCAATTCTGAAGATGTTTTAGGAATTACATCTGGAAACAGCAGAGAATGTCATCATAGCAGTTTAGTAATGTTTTTTTATTCTATTCCTTGATTTTAATGATTGTACCACAGAGGAAAATAATATACAGAGATATGTATATTTTCATGAAATTCTAAATCCAGAGATTATAAATACCTGTAGCTTTAAAGGCATATATTCTTAATAAATTTCATAATCAAAAGTGCTCAATAAAATTCAAGTATTCATATTTTCTTTGATCAGTCCATGGTGATTAATATAACAGAAATTGATACAAATGCCTAATACAATGGAAAAAGTGCTTACTTTGGTGCCAAGACTTCTTTATGAGAGATTGCACTATCTTTATATACCTCAAAGACACCTTGGTTACTGGTCTCTTGTGATAACGGGGATGCTGAACCCGACCCAGATAAGAGAGGAGCTGAAAAGATTTAAAAAAAGAGACACATAGCTGAAGCATTTGGTGGAGTGTTTACGCTGTGTAACCATTGTTACGTTTACCCACAATGAACAGTATGGCATGCACAGGGCTGGTTTTTGCCTGTTGGTGGCACACATGCTGAATTGAACATTTTGTAAATTTTGTAGGACGTTGACCTTTTTGCAGATTCTTATTAGTACATTTAAGCAGACAGTGAAAACAGCCACATAACCAATGTTCACTACCTTCCTTTAGCCTATGAAAGCATACCTATCTTCTATAATGGAAGATCATGCACCACTTTACAAAACAATACTGGCCAAAATATTTCATAAAGTTACAAGAATTGTCAAAATGTTGTCGATAAAATGTCAAAAATAAATTGCATAGTTTGTCATATCTTTCAAACAGTTTCAACAGCAAACATGTCAAAGGCCTCTGCAAACACAGAAACAAATATCTTAGGCCATAAGCTGTTAGGTGTAGCTTGTGTAAATTGTGTGAAACTGAAAGAAGGAACAAATATGGCTAGTCTAGGCTAACAAACAATAACAGTTAGGCCTAGGCTAAACTTGATGATGTTACATTTACAATTAAGAGAACCTTATTCTGGGTTAGGCTGCTATACCTGTTAAGTCATCATAAGTCCGACTATCTAGTGATGAAAATGACTGATCCAATTGAAGCGGCTGAGAGCATCGCTGGCACAAGAAATTAATTTGGCTTGTTGCTACGCCTCTTGATTCCACACTCGAGCTTCCTGCCATCTCTGCGAAACAGTCTAACGTTAGGCTTGGTATAGCCTAACCTACAACTAAGGCTAAAGTTAGTAGTGTAGCTACAGTAGGCTAGCCGGCTACAATAAGGCCGTCAATGTAAATAAACCGGGTTCGTAGTGATGTTCCTAACTTCACATTGGTATGCCCTGATAATTTGCTAGCTAGATTATGAGGTTACACCAATGGCATTAGGATTTTCGGACGACGGTCTTCAAAGTTCTAGGTCTAGGCACATGCAAAAAACCATCTTTCATCCAGTTTTCAGGTTGAATAAACTCTAATTAGATGCTATGACGTTACCACTGCGCGATCCTGAAAAACGCTAGATCAGGAAAACATAAACAACATAAACAGCGGTGTAGCAAGTTACCCTCCATAGCTGGTGCGTGTTATTTCAGCGGATACTCATAGCTGGTGCAGTAAGTTCATACCCTTGAGTACCACATGGTACTATGAAGATACAGCTATGTGTTGATATCAATAATAATCTCAATCGTAAATGCATCGAGGGTGATAAATTGTAGCTAGCTACTTCTATGATAATGCTGCCCCATAATACATCACTTTTGATTCAGGGTTAGTAACTGCCGTGAGTTAGGTGAGCTATGATGTCATTAGGTCAGAGATCAAAAGTCCTCAAAAACGAAAAACTGATATCAATATCAATACCCGATTCAAGACTTTGAATGTTCATATCGCTTAAATTAAGAAACGTAATACGTTGGAATGTCACGCGGTCTATGGAGGTGCAAAATCAAGTTGTGCATAATTAACGCGAAAATTAGGTTACAAACTTCTCGTACATCACAGTCCCAAATAAATTTTGAGTGACTATGACTTTATGAGATAAATAGGTCAAAGGTCAAACAAACTGTATCGGGGCTATTACTGAGAACATGACGATTCATCGAAACCATCGCACACGACGTGTACGAAATAACACGTACTTTCTCCTAACATCTTATATTATTAATGTAACTTTCAATGGTTATGTGTTCATTGCTGTGCACAACCGTACATTGCCTATAACTCTACCAGTTCAAATATACATCGACATTTTGTGTGGATGCCTGTGCGCGCAAGGGACGATGTGTCTCTGCGAAGTGATGACGTCGTCATCGGTTAAATGTCATATCACCAAATTAAATTAGATCTGCTAGTCAGTGGCTTGTCTACATATTCGCCTTTTGTTTTATATTTGAACTTCTAAGTGTATGTGCTCTTAAACTGTGGCACGTACTGCGTCTGGACCTAATAGTATGCATACCAATGCTTCCATGTAAACACTAAGATATCTTTTTTTTTTCTTCAAATATTATGTCGATGATGGTTTCATGTGTGTATGCAGGGGCGTATCCAGGATTTTCTAACCCGGGGGGCGCGAATTACTATCTAAGCGGAGCGCCACCATCGGTTGGCGAGGAGCGTACGCCGATTTTTTTTTTGCCAAAAAATACTCCTAGATCGTCGGAAAAGACACTTCCCCCCGTTCAAGTTGCATTTAAAAACCGTTATTTTGAGATCTCATGTCTTAGGATTTTGACTTTCAATAATTTCAGTAATGTATTATGGGTCAGTACGCAAGGAACATTATTAGAGAACTGTTGGTTGGGGGAAATCATTGAAATGTCAAATGCTTAACTTTTTTTTTAATTCTCCAGGGGTGGGCAAGTGCCCCCCCCCCCTACTGTATGGAGTATAATGGAGACTACTGTACAAATACAGTTATGAAACCTAAGCATAAGGCCCGTAGGAGCCCATAGGAGTTGCGCCCCACATTCGTTTCATTTCGAAAGACGCACAGTTTCAAGTTCATTACACACTGGAGGCTTCGATTCTCTATCTGCCTTCAGTTTAGGGAAGATCTTGGGATTTTCATCCCTAGATATCGCTAGATATTGCTAGATGTCCATATACAGTACAGTGCCCTTTGGATTTTTCGGGGCCTGATCTTGGGAAATTGCAAAGTCGGGAGTGGTCACACTCCATGTAGGTCAGTGCACGACCTCTAGACGTCACTAATACACAATCCAATCACTTGTTATCGATGAAGTGGTGTGTTGCCGGATTTTGTCAAGAGGGCTTGGTACTACGAGCAAAGGTCATTAATTAAGTTTCGTAACTCATCGGGAAGCGATGAGAGGGGTGGGGCGTAGGTTTGTGGGGCGCGCGTTTTCATGCAGATGTGAACAATCTCAAGAAGTGATGGGTGCGTCCTTTTCTCCTTTTTTTCTCTTTCTTTTTTTTCTTTTCCCTTCCTTCCTCTCCTTCCTCCTCTTTGCCCCCTCTTTTTTCCCTTTTTTCTTCTCTTTCTTTCTCTCCTCTTTTTCTTACCCGGGGGGGGGGGCGCGCGCCCCCAACGCCCCCCCTGGATACGCACCTGGTATGTGTGTGTGTGTGACTTGGATGCTGAGGAAGTTGGTGAACTCTTTGTCGAGTAGCGAAGTATGAAGCGCGTCATCGAAGGAGGATCGGGAATTGGTGGGACTTAGAAACCAAAAGTTGGACAAACTTTATCTAAACATTTACTTGATAATGATACGGAAGCCTAGAAACACCATGAATGGTCAACGCGTCAGAAATTAATGGGAGCTATAACATATACCTAATGAAAACTTCTATAATGACTTACAGACCACATTTTGATTACTGCTGAACGGCGTATAATTAATGTCGTTTTGTGTGGCGTGGGGCTATAGGAGTGGGGATAAATATCTGGACTTCGAATTCTCAATATGGCTGAAACTTAATTCAAGGTTTGCCTCTGTACCGATGCTGTGTCGGTGATGGTGCGTGTTGTTTGGTATTGTGCGTGATTGTTTAAATGTTGCGCGTTGCGTGCTGCGTGTGTTGGTTCAAATTGGTTGTGGAACAGGCTAGGAGGGCAGTGATAACTTACAGTTCGCAAAAACAAGACGTGTTTCTCATCTACGTGATACCCCGTGGAAGTTTTCAATAAGAACGTAACGTTTCAATCTTGCTTGTTTGTCTAATTATTCTGCCTATTATAAACACCGACGTAGTGCCAGATATTATCACCCGTAACTGATTTTATATATTTGTTACAGGAGAACCTCTTTGTATATACTTCAAATAAGCACCGCGCACTGAATCTCAGAGAAGCCTCTGTATAGTGTGCAAAGTTTGTTTGACATCATTGTGCAAACTCGTGTACGCTGATTCGATTGACTGCTTCTTTTGTTTCATTTGTTTTTTACAGTTCTCGTGACTTCACGTTTATGTTATGGCAACTTCTGTGAAAACGAATGGTCTATTCACAAACTACGCAAACATAATTCAAAATGCATTGAGGTATATCGTGGAATTTCCGTCCCTCAGTGGTGCGGATAGCAGTGAGGTGGTACACGGCACAAATCAAAGTTACCCCCCCCCCCCAACCAACAAATGACGTAAGGTTGTAGAACCGAAACCGAAAAACTAATCGTATAACCTCTACCCTCATCCTACCCCCCCCCCCTTCACTCTAACTTTTTGCCCATAACCCTATCCCTAACCCCTATACCCAATGCAAAAGACAGGTGTAATTGGAATGGTATGACGTACCACAAGTAATAACTGATTAAGAGAAAGTCAACCAAGGGACAGAGCTTACAGGGACGAAAACCAAACAACTTGATCCGTTGTCATCAACCCCAAGAAGTTCACTTACAAGTGGTGATGTGTCACAGGTAGAAGGTAAAGTTGTCGATGACTGCATCGTGTAGGTAATCACACTACCACAGTTAGAGTATCGCACGTTCGCTTATATAGAGGTTAACCATTGTCGGAAAATATACTAAAAGTCACCTATACTGCATTAATTTTTGGGGGGATTTTTCTGAGTCATCACCATTCTTTTTGATGCTTGAATATTGAATAGGATGAAATCAACTACACTGATGGTCTAATAATCTGGAGGATTGAAGATGATTTAAGGTATTTTAGACAATCTTGGGTGAAACAAGAAGATTCCGTAGCGACAGCTGGCAGATGGGTTGGGGGAGCACTATGCTAAACTATGCACTAGCTCAAAATCAAACAGTCAACGTGTTGGCAAAAGTTAAATGTGCTGTGATAGCCCCGAAACCACCAGCTAGCATATGGTGGGTAGGACATGTCAGTTAAAAACTTCTATCTATGCTCTAGCGGCCTTGGTAAGTGCCGAGTTTAGTGTGTAAGTCAATGGAAGCAATTTATTGTGGTGCGACACCTTTAGTGGGAATAACGTTGGAGTGGAGTATGAAGTCATGTGCGACACTCCAAGCTTCAAAGAACCTTTTCGGAGGTGTCAATTAACCTACTTACAGAAAGGAGTGCTCAAATCTATAGAAAAGATTCCATATTTGTTGTCGTTACTTTAAACAGGTTTGTATAACTTGCGATAAAAAATTTAGAAACATTTCTTGTCCATGACGTCGAATCTTTAGTTTCGTTTTTCGAAACATCTTTGACCAATGTCAACGATTTTTGTGTAACGTGTATTTCACCGGCGTCTGAAAGCACGTACAGTTTGGCTATATTCATTCCCGCAGGATCCTGCATGTTAGTTTCTTTTTGGAAACTGCAATCCAGTACATGGTGGAATTTGTGAACGACTGCAGAAATATCGTTATATAGAAACGGCTAATTATTGACTGATATAATTTTTATCATACACTCTTTTGCTAAAATTCGTTTTCATTGCTATCACGGTTGATTGAAACCGCGTGAGAATCTTGATTTCACAAAAGCAGCATCAGCAGTTTTACATATTGAAATCGGGACTAACGTTGTTGTTTTTGTTGTTGTTGTTGTCATTAATTATCGAGGTCTGATACATTGTGACATTTTGTAGGGAAAAGAAAACATCATAGATTTTGCAGAGAACATTGTTGAAGTAGCTTGGGTGAATGTGGGGAGATAGCCGGAAGTATTTTTTAACTAAAAGGCTTCCCTCTGTCCAGCTACATGAACCAGTCACCGAAGTGACTTAAAATTTTATACATAATTATGTAGTGCTGTTTTACCTCAATTTATTGATTGTAACGTGTTGAAAGAATTTTTTAGTTTCCACGAGAGCTGGTTGTTGCTCCATATACTTTACATATACTGTGACTAAACTTACCATATAAGTTGAGTCTTAAGCTGTGATTTAGCAAATATACGATCGAGTGGAGATTCAAATTTAAGCTGGCAAATGAAAGTTGTGTAAAAGTGATAACATTTACCAACTAACAATATGGCTCTGAGAATGTTAAAGCGTATGATGATTACTGGTTTATTATTAGTAACTTTCGAAGTTTTTGAAATCACCGCTGAGTTATATTTTGGACCAGAGAACCCAGAGAATAATGACGTCACATTTGAAGGCGAAAATGTCACTTTGGTGTGTCGTGTGGATGATATGGCCATAATGAATGAGTCGATTACCTTTAATATCAACTACGAAGAGAAGTCTGTTTTAATAATCGATAATAATGACGTATCAGATGGAGCGATTGCTGAATTTCAATCGTTTGGCAGAGAGATCAGATTTACTTTACCCTCTGTTGGAACCAGTAACTCTGGAAGATACACTTGCGACGTTTCTTCAAACTTTAGGAGCACTCAAATGTCGATTTTTCGTTTGACGGTCTCTCCACCAAACACGGTCCAATGTCGTCACAATAGCACATACACGACGTTCTCTACTGATATCGTTAAACTTTCATGTTACTTCAAATCTTCTCGGAATTTTGTTTGGATCCGGACAGATTCTAATGGAGTATCATCTGAGTTGACCTCTGACCTTGAGGAAGTGAATGTTATGAAAAGTCACTTAGTCTCCTATGTCCAGCCGTCAGATAACTTAACCAAATTCCGTTACTCCTGCACGGTAAACGACTCGGCTAATATTAATCCACAGCAATCTCCCTCTACACACGGCTGTACTGTTGGTTCGTTCATCGTTTATAGTCAGTCCCTTGTGACATTTTCCCCTAATCTTAAGAGTATATCACCCGGAGAGACTGTTAATATTTCATGTTTTCCCGCAGAATCATCTGCCGCAAGCTCTATAAAGTTCATACCGATTTGGGCTAATCCTAGACCCACGATAGGCACAGATATAAACGTCACTTTAATCTCCAGCAATACTCTACAACTATCAGTCTCCGATTCCGCGATCGATGGTATCAACATATCTGCAACATGCAATGTATTTCTCGATGGAGCTGTTTTAGGTTTTCCTTTCTTTATAACTGTGGAAACTCCTAGTGTGTTGGTAACTTCAACAACAAGGGATCCGGAAGCTTCGAATACATTGAAATTAATACTACTACTTGCATTACTAACAGTGCTTATATTACTTGCAATTACATTGTTGTTTTGTATTTCTTGGTATCTTTATTTCGGTGACGGGAAGAAACGAAACCAAAGAGATGATAAATATGGTGAAGACTTAAATAGTCCGGAAAACAAGAAGGAATCTATTTCTGATAACAACAAGAATACTACTAAAGATGGCGGCGATGGAGGTATCGCTAATATCACTTCCGGTATAGATAACCTTCTCTACGACGTTGTAAACCATTC
Organism: Apostichopus parvimensis; assembly: GCA_000934455.1. Classification (NCBI taxonomy): domain Eukaryota; kingdom Metazoa; phylum Echinodermata; class Holothuroidea; order Aspidochirotida; family Stichopodidae; genus Apostichopus; species Apostichopus parvimensis. The sequence continues at coordinate 71,745 of KN885208.1, forward strand.
TTCTGGAAATCGACATGAAGCAATTGATTACGAGGAACATTCCGTTTGATGACGTTATCGTACGGTTGAAAGCACTCAATGAGAGGAATATATGTTACACATTAACACTTTAACTTTGATTCAGTAATAATGGACACTATTAGTCACAGTTCCGTGCGTAGTCTATATTAACAAATCACCATATATCATCGAAAGATGAGACACTGCGTACGTGTACTTACCCAGACATCCATTCTATAGACTTGGCACATGCAAACATACTCGTATGAAACTTAATGAGCCAAATGATAGTTATATCTAATGTTTAAGAATGAAACAATAATAATAAAATAATAACAGTCAAATAATATATATATGGCCTACTGCATCAATCAGTAATACATTGTAACATCAGTATGAAACATCAATACATTTTTTTACAAGGATTAGAAATTTCACTCATCTCGTCTTCTCTCCAGCCTAAACCTTCAAAGATTTGGAAATTAACTTTTTGTAGTTTTCATGATATTTTAATGTTCACTTTATCTTACATTTGCAGAATTATATAATTGTGGACCTATATCAATATTTTAACTATTATAGCAAGATAACTAAAATGTACTCTACATAATTATATACCAATAATTAAAGATAATAATCACGTTGATGTTATTACTAGATTTACATCTGAATGTTAATTGTACTGCTGGTATAGTTTATATCCAAAGGTAAATACACATTGGCAAGGATTCAAGAACGGACAAAAGCTATACGAAAATCGTACTGCTCTAGCCATACGGAAACGAACATTTTTGGCAAGGAGATATTATCATAGAAACACTCAAACTTATAAAACTTGACTTTGACCTCAGTATCCATGGTAACACAGGCGGATCCAAGGGGGGCCATGGCCCCCCACAAAGGTGAGCCAAAAAGTGTTTCCGAACATCCGCTAAATCATATGATTGGAAATTAAAAAAATCGAGAGGAATAGCAGTGGTAGACTAGTCTAAACCTTTTCGTTTTCTGGTTTAAAATTAAATGCAGAGCTCCCAACTGACCCGCAATTCGCGGGAATTAGACCCGCATTCTAACACCCAAACCCGCTGACCCGCACAAGCGTCCGAAAAAACCGCATTGTAATTGTCAAGTATACATAACAAAATTTGCATCAAATTTTGACTTAGCAACCATCATTTCTTTAGCATTTAGCATAATAGAGTATCAAATCTTCTTTACAGCATCATTTGAACCTCAAATTAGCCTATATTTCTTTTCATTGGGGCGAGCAGCGAACATTTTCATGCCACGGGAAAGAATGAATTATCACCTACGGTACTATTCAATTTATTGATGTTACACACAAAAAAATGCATATTTCTCAGAAAATTTTGGGTGACAAAAGCCTTTCTAAGTGCCACCATTTTACATGTAGGCATCAACAGGATTCCAAAAAAATTCAAAAGGGGAGGGGGACACCCCCTCCCCTTGGCATGGACCAGCATTTGCCTTCTCAAGAGTTGGGAGCTATGTAAATGTATGAGCATGAGGATTTACAGTTTAACACCATTCAGCAGTTACAGGCTGGTTGTAAGAAATTTATAACCTATGAGAAATAAAATTTCTTGAGAAAGATGATCCCAACTTTGTTTTATAAATATTTTAGAAAATTACACATGGGAAACATTTTTTTTTAGAAGTAAATTAACATCACCATTGTACACTTTTGTCGCACCAAATTGCATCTGAGGGCATTCAGCAATAGAAAATTTTCCCCTCCCCTTAGACCCCTCCCCCATATCACTCTAATACCACTTTGGCCCCTCCCAAACAAAGGCCCTGGATCCGCCAGTGCATGGTAACCGCATATGACAACCATTGCTATGGCTACCGAGATAGTAACAATACGGCTTCAATACAGCGACGTAACCTGAGGGGGCACTGCCACCCCCTTCCCGCGATATAAATATCCAGGGACGGGAGAGACGAGAACCAAAATTGGCAAAAGCAAACTAAATCGCTATAATATATATTATACTGGATATATGCTATTTGTTTTGATAGCATGATGTCAGATTTACTTTTCCTATTTACTTAGCCAAACGTAAAGCATAGGACGAAACTGTTTTGAACACTTAAACTTTGATTAAGTTATAATGGACACTTTTAGTCACAGTTCCGTGCGTAGTCTATATTAACAAATCACCATATATCATCGAAAGATGAGACACTGCGTACGTGTACTTACCCAGACATCCATTCTATTATGTATATCGGAATGTTTGATATCGTTTATATATACACTCAATATGGGACACTGCGTACGTACCTACCCAGGCATATCTCAATGAATGACATCGTTTAACGAGGTTTTAGAGGCTTCTTCTATCCCCTCATTTTATCCAAAATGGCTAATACATTAATAACAAAATCCAATTGAATCCGTTAGAGAGCTAGAGTAGAGTCTTTGTGTGTGTCATGGAAAATATTATCAATGAAGTGTCAATGAAGTGTTAAAACTCTCAACTCTTTCAATGGGGACAAATCTTGGCTTACACTGTCACACCACGAAGGCTGCATACGTCCCTATATTAATAACAATGTCTCCTATCCTACAGATAGGAGCGATGAGATACATAGTGCCAACGCTATGAAGTTTCTGGATGTACAGTCATGTACAGTAATAACTTGACATATTATGTGCCAAAGGGAACATATATACCAAAGGGAACATATATCCCAAAGGGAACATTTATACCAAAGGGAACATATATACCAAAGGGAACATATATACCGAAGAGAACATATAAATCAAAGGGAACATTTATACCAAAGGGAACATATATACCAAAGGGAACATATATACCAAAGAAAACATATATACCAAAGCGAACATATACCAAAGGGAGCATATATACCAAAGGGAACATATATACCGAAGAGAACATATAAATCAAAGGGAACATTTACCAAAGGGTACAGTTACCAAAGGTAACATAAACAAAAGGGAACATATATACCAAAGGGAACATATATACCAAAGGGAACATAATACCAAAGGGAACATAATACCAAAGGGAACATATATACCAAAGGGAACATATATCCCAAAGGGAACATATATACCAAAGGGAACATATATACCGAAAAGAACATATAAACCAAAGGGAGCATAATACCAAAGGGAACATATATACCAAATGGAACATATATGCCAAATGGAACATATATGCCAAAGGGAGCATATAGACCAAAGGGAACATTTATACCAAAGGTTACATACTAAAGGTAACACATACCAAAGGTAACATATATACCAAAAGGAACATATACCAAAAGGAACATATTTACCAAAGGGAACGTATATACCAAATATACCAAAGGCAACATATACCAAAGGGAGCATAATACCAAAGGGAACAAATACCAAAAGGGACATATATAACAAAGGGAACATAATACCAAAGGGAACATATATACCAAAGGGAACATATATAACAAAGGGAACATATATACCAAAGGTAACATATATACCAAAGGGAACTTATATACCAAGCAAGAAAGAATGTTTAAAGGAACCAGTGGGAATGAACCTATAGGTCAAAGCATTGGGTAGTGAAAAGTGCCGAATTAAGTAGGTTATTCAAATGGCGCCATTGTGCTTGGTATGTACCCATTAAACAAAGAGCGTGTTGCTCATTTCAATGTCGAATGAATACGGCTTTCTCGACTTCTGATTGGTCATCTCGACGTGTGACGTGATTCGAGTA
>KN885208.1:76535-91853 GCA_000934455.1 Apostichopus parvimensis
GTAGTGAGTTGGAAAATCCAGAACAGTGAATAACTTCTAGCCTCCACCGGGATTTATGCAGGATATTCCCCGTCCTTTGTGCTCCTTAATGGACTTACTGGTTAATCATGGTTTATACGGTGCTATATATGCTCTTTACGAGACCGCTTTATGTCAAATTACGTGATCCGTGTTTTGTTAAGAGGGTGGCGTGATTTGCTAATTCAAAACGTTGCATTAAAAACACAAGTACTTACTCAAATACATTTTTGATAAACAAAAATGCATGCAATCATCCAAACAATGGTTGAACCGATTTTAGAGTAACGCATACAGTCAAACAGTCATCTCTCATATGAAACGACCTCCACTAATAATGAACCCATTCATCCATGCAAAAAGGCAGAGAATCGAGACTTGATGGTTTATAGGTGTACATATCAGTACATTGTTATTTCCTTGAGACAGTAGTAACGTGGGTCCATGCAGTTAGTATATATTCCGTTCAAAACAATTTTTTCGTTATGGCAGGAATATTTGACCTTATTCACTTGAATGAATTATTACAATAACTAACGGAGTCGGTTCACTGGAGACTAGCTCTTGGTGCATTTGGTAGTGTACAAATTGGCGATACTTCCGAGTCAGAACTAACTTAGGACACAACACTGGTGTGTTATTTGGCACAGACGAACATCACTTTTAAGAGAATAGAAAATATTTTTTGGAACATAACTCGACAATCTTTTACTTTGGCTATCGCAGTTTCACCTCACCAACGAAGCCAAATGTTTGAAACAGAATTATTGAGTGGGTATTATGATGGCGTTGCTTATACGCTGGTGACCGAAACCTGTGCTGGACTATAGCTATACAACAACCATACTTCTATACGCGTGATTGCGAGTTTCGAAGCTGCTGCCAAGTGACAATAACTCTGTAGATCTACCATTGGTAATGTTGGCATCGGTAGCCTATTGCTGCAGGAATACTTAATATTGACATATTTTAATGGATTAGTGGATTTAATTTTTATGTGGAATTCTACCACTGCGGATTTGAAGGAGCAAATGGTCATAATTTGTTTTGTTTATGTCGCAGGCGACAGTTTTTGATCAAACCTGGCATTATAAGACTATATATAGTGTGAACTGGATTATATTTAATCAGATATGCTAGATTGTATTCGTAGTAGATTGCAATAGTTGTGAATGTTATACGATTCGTAAAACCTTTTAACTTGAGAAAGGTTGGATAGTTTCCATAGAAAGAGCAATAGATATCTTTTTAATATCATCTGTAAAGGAAAGATAGTATAAGAAACATAGACTTGAGTTCAGTATTTCAGAAAAATGGCACTAAAAAGAACAAATAGTTTCATTCTTCCATTCGTAATCCTATTGGCCTTGGATTCTTTACTCCTCGCCGCGTTGGCAGAACTAACTTTTGGGCCAGAAGACCCAAGTATAAATGAGGTCATATTTGAAGGAGAAAATGTCGCTCTCATCTGTCGTGTGACTGATGTGACAACTGGTGAAATTGGGACCTTTAATGTAACCCTAGGAGAAACAAATATTATCATCAACAACGAAGACGTTTCTGACGGCGCTATTTCTCAGTTTGAAACAATGGACAACGAAATCAGATTCGTCTTACCTGCTGTCAAAGTTGGTAACACAATTCTCTATAAATGCGCGGTTACATACAACAACCAGATGACGCAAATGAAGTTCTATGATCTGACAGTTTCACCCTCAAACACAGCTCAGTGTCTACAGAATAGCACTTATGCGATGTTATCGACAGTCACACTTAGACTCTCCTGTTATTATTCATCTTCTTTTCATTCTGATAATCTTGTTTGGATTAAGACAGATTCAAATGGAATAAAATCGCAGTTGACATCTGACCTCACTGTAGTGAGTAATAATAAAATGCTTCTAGTCACTTATGTCCAACCGTCGGAAGAATTAAGCCTGTCTAACTATTCCTGTCAAACATCGGTTAATCTAAATCCCCGTCTACTCGAACCTTCTCAGGGTTGCAACGCTGGTTCATTTGTTGTTTACAGTCAGCCTTTAGTTACATTTTCACCCAATCGCGAAACTATATCAGCAGGCGAAAGTCGCAATGTTACATGCATAAATGTGAGTATACAGGGCATAACTATCCGACCTATCTGGATATCGCAAATGGAAGTAATAAACATTGCTTTCCAAACGTTTGATTCTAATAACCTTCAGATTACAGTGTCGGATTCAGTTAAGGATGGCACCCTTATAAATATAACATGCAACGCATTTATAACATTCCCTAACTTCATACCTTACACCTTAACGTTGACAGTAGGTGACTCAATTGTGACATCAACGCTACCAAGCATCAACATGCAAACTAAACCCGAAGGTCCTGGAACTAATGAAACACCGAACCAACCCTTGTCAACTCTGCTTCTAGTTATCATAGCCGGAACCGGCGTTGCTTTAATTCTTGCAGTGGTTTTGTCTGTTATTTTATGTTATTGTATGTGTAAAAAAGGAGAAGTCGACGAAAATGAACAGCAAGATTTTGCAGTTCTTTACGGGAAAGTGTTAAGGAGAAGTCAAAGAAGTAATGATGGAACACTGGATCGTAATAACACCAATTCCTCTGAATATAGTAGACCTGTAACTTATGATAACAATAGGAGAGATTCTTTGCCACAATCGTTAACCAATCACGAGGACAACAACACCGACGACAACAATGTCACTATAAGCCTACCTAATGATAAATATGACAGATTAAACCACTCCTTAAACCATGACGTGGAAGAAAACCGAGATGACGAGGAAGAAAATCCCTATGGAGATGACGAATTGGATGACGTGCCTCATAACCCTGATTATTATTAAAAATGAACATAATGATAAAGCCAATAAATTTGACTCCAATTCTGATTCAATTGGCGTTCAATTGTCAACACAACTAACGGTATAGGCAAATTGCAAATAGATATACCGGTGACGAATATCTATAGCTGAAAACACCAAAGCCATGACTTTGTTCATAACTATAGATGTGTTTTAAGATAATCCATTTTGATTTGTGGTTTTCTGAAAGGGAAAACTATGTAGCAACTCTTACCGACCTTGCAAAATTGTGAGAGGGACCGCGGATTGAAAAGTCGGCAATGTCGGCCGAAGCCAAAGTGAATTAATCAAGTCACACATCCGGAGTCTAAGCATGCTAAGTTTTTCAATATCGCCCTTATTGACTTTCGGAAAACATTTCATACTGTAGTTTTGATTGTTACTCCTTCGTTTACTCCAGATAATCTGAGATGTCATCCAGGGCAAAAGGGCCTTCATAATAGTAACTCTGAAGTATAATTTTGCTGTTGATTCTGCTTAAAATATGATACATTTGCAAGGAAATATTTGCTTAAAGCTGTAAATGTAGATTGAAGACTTGGTGTAGCAGATAGAGTGTCCACTCCGCAACCATTGTTGAAAACACAACAAGCAAACATATTCTCATGAAGAATTCAAATATTGCATTTATATCATGTTGTTTCGTGGATTTGTTTTTTTTCCCATTATAACATGCCTCGTTATTCCCTGAACACTCATCGAAAAAGTATGACTTTATGCAAAATGGTGTTCCATGTAAAATATGGTTGATCAAGCTCAGCGGAGTTCAGATGCATTAGCTAATCAATGAGGTCATATTTAACAAACTTTAATCATCAATTTGGCCCAAATATGTGCTGAGGCTCTCTTAGAGTACTCCAAGTTTAACAATGATAATTTCACTTGTTCTTGTCTTATTAGTTTATTATTTCTAAACAAAAATGATTTTCTAAAGTTTGATTCTCACCTTTGGCGGAGTATTTTAACCACCTACGTATGATATATTGTGTGGAATGTAAAGTGTTCATATTTATATAGTGTAGGCCTAGAATGTTTTATAGATATACCTTACGTAATTATCATGCGTTTTATTGTAGGTCTATATTGTACATATATTTTCAAGACAGCTGATAGTAAGATGTTAGGCACTTTTATCAATTCTTTCAATCAAGTGGAGTCCTTTATTTTGGTATAAATTGGTGACGGTTAATTGATCTGAGACTGTATAAACATAAACTATCATTAAAACAACGGAAACAAATAAAAGTGACGTCCAATGGGTAAAAATAAAAATAAACGTGATGAGAATTATCACCAGTTTGGTGGGTCAATTTACCTGAGTTACGTTGGTGAACAACTTGGGGTATATTAAGGAGAGAGCAGATGTAATATCAAAACTCAAACTGCCTACCCCCAGCCGCCCCCCCCCCCCCCCCCGAGCCTCCTCCTCGAGCACCCACCTTTATTCAGAAAGAAATTTTATGTATGTTACATATTAAAGTGCATAACATATTAAGAGTATTATGTTTTATACAATTCGTACTTGATAGGTGATAATTAAAATCTAATTAAGCAATAATTTCTTTTAAATTGTGTCAGTTTTTGTACTACAAGGGTATTAATTTTGGTATTGATGAATAATTTTGCTAGAATTTAGCTAGTAGAAATATGCATCGATTGTATCAATGCAGGATGTAAATGATTTAGATATCAAACAAGAAATAAAGAAATGTTTGTTTAGTACAAAAACAAATCGCCAATCTGTTTGTTATTCACTAATTTGAAGATTTTCTCCGGTATGCAGCTGTGCGATCTCAGATCTAAATATTCTCTCTAAAGTTAACATCATTAATTAAAATGTCAATTCCCCTTTCAACAGTTTTCATACTATTCCAATCTGTGGATAGAAACAGAATGACTTCCGTCATTACTCGTGATTTACTTGATACATAGAAAAGTTAGCCTCCTTCGAAACTTCCCTAACAGTGCACTATTTAAAACATTAAGAAATGGCATTTGTAGTGACGTCATACATTGTAGATGGCACTGCTCGTATATTCCTAGGCTTAGTTCGCTACACTAATTCTTTTCCCCCAAATCTAAACGAAAATGTTAACAGTAAATGATACCCCGTCTCCCAGCGTGACGCATATGCGACGGCAGCGATTCAATTGGGGAAGGGGTAGGGGGAGGCACGGGCAGGGGACATGTGACTTTTATCATGCAAGAACGCATGCACGTCCTATACACAAATGCAGTTGAATGTTGGAAATGATAGCAACATTTTACATCTAAGCCCTCTTACCGAATCACATTTTTCTCAAACGGGAGAAAAGGGTACGGTATTTGTGGAAAACTTGTATCTAGCCCGCACTAGTGTGTTGGAAAGTGACAAATTTAGTATGTAAGTATTAGTCAGTCGAATGGCGGCATTGTGTTATAAAAAAAATGCCTTTTCGATTTTTGATTGGTCATCTCTGCGTGTAACGTAATTCGTGTAATTTGGAAGGAGTTGCTGTAAAGTTCTAATGGCAGCATACTCCATATAATTTCCTCATTGACTTACTAAATTGAAATACTAATGTTTTATCTAATTATGGTAGATTGTTTCACTAGGTAGAAGCTAAATAACCCTCATTGGATAGTTGCCACTTTCCATTTCCATATCATGACAACATAAGTATGCGTATGGTTTGAGAGCTCAAACTTGCAGTCACTTTTGTTCAAGTTTCTTTACTCATCGGTAAACATATTTCCTAGACAGGCTTCTTTAATTACCGATAAACACGTTTCCAATGCTGCTCTTTGAAGGGATAACATGTCCTATGACCAATTTGAAGTGATTAAAGCACCCCCAAATCTGCATTGAATTCTAATGAATACATGACGTACTCAACATGAAACGCCATTCTTTTGTGTTTGCAGGTTAATGGTTCGGATCCCGTTATTGAAAAATTTCTTTCTTCATTCCTTTATTGTGAAGCAATGCCCCGTTTACAATTTTTAAAATAGAACGAACGAAACAATGGGACTTTAAGGAACGAATAAAATTCTCAAACGGCTTGTTTTATTCAGAAGCTAGAATTTGATTTCTATATAGATATATTATAATAAAAAAATAACTTTATTAATAAAACAACAAATTAAAAAAAAAAAATGATACGCAAGTGAATATTGAACAGAACTTGAACTTCACACGATGGTCAAGGGACATGTCTGGTAGCACTCATCAGTGAGACCTCTTCGGTTACCATGGTGTCTCTGTTTGCTATCATTCAATCTGTCTTCCTTCTTTTCTTTCCTTATTGTAATTTATTTTTATTTGTTTGAAGTGGGTGGGGCAACTTGATAAGCACGCAATAGTTGCCAAATTAAAGTTTGATAAAAAGAATTGTAAACGTCCAAACAAAACACATGCTTGAACTAAATATAGTTTAACGTATACATACAAGCAATACTAGCTTCAGTGTCGGCACTCTCCCATGATATGCCCTCAACTTATGATAAACCCATCCGTGCATGTAGAGAATCAATCCTTAATTATACGTACATAACCCATACATAGTGTATATGATAGTGTAAAAGCTTTCCTTAAGGAAGTAATCACATGCGTCCACGCAGTTAGACACAGTTAGCCTATAAATACCATTCGATATAATTTTTATGCCATGAGTAACGATATAAATATTTGACTTTGCTCACTTCAATGAATGATTACAATAACTAACGGAGTTGGTTCATTGGAGACTATAGTTCTTTTTGTATTTGCTAGGCTTACAAATTTCGGTGCTTTCGAAGCAGAACTAACTTACCAAAAACCTGTAGTATTCTTTGGCGCATACGAATATAACTTGAAGAGAAAAGAAGTATTTTGTCGAACAGAACGCGACAATATCGTCTCTAATTGTTTGGTCATCGCAGTTTAACCTCATTAACAACGCCAAATGTTTTAAACCGGATTATACTTACTTAGCGGTATATGATGGCGTTGCTTATACGCTGGTGGCAAACATTTTTAACGTGACTATAGCTATATACAACAACCATACTTCTCAACGAGTGATTGCGAGTTTCGAAGCTGCTGTCAAAAGACTATAACACTACAGGTACCCTTTGTATTTGGTTTATGTAGCCTGATACTACATGATTGATTGCATTAACTATCTCTTTCTGGAAGGAATAGCGAACTTGATTAAACTTCTATGTAGGAGTTCTATCACCGCGTGTTATATATTTTCACCTCTCATGTAAAAGGGGAGATAATTTAAGAAACATATGCTTGAGTTCAGTATTTCATCAACATGGCACCAAGAAGATCTAATAATTACGTATCTCTAATCGCAATCTTATTGGTCGTCGATTCGTTACTCCTCGTCGCGTTGGCAGAACTAACTTTTGGACCAGAGGACCCAAATAATAATGAGGTCATATTTGAAGGAGAAAGTGTCGCTCTCATCTGTCGTGTGACTGAAGTGACAACTGGTGAAATTGTGACCTTTAATGTAACCCTAGGAGATACAAAGATAATCATCAACAACGAAGACGTTTCTAACGGCGCTATTTCTCAATTTGAAACAATGGACAACGAAATCAGATTCGTCTTACCTGCCTTTCAGGTTGGAAACACCATTAACACTAAATGCGCTGATACATCCAACAACCAGATGACGCAAATAAAGTCCTATGATCTGACAGTTTCACCCTCAAACGCAGCTCAGTGTCGACAGAATAGCACATATGCGAAGTTATCTTCAGACACGCTTAGACTCTCCTGTTATTATTCATCTTCTTTTCATTCTGATAATCTTGTTTGGATTAAGACAGATTCAAATGGAATATCATCGCAGTTGACATCTGACCCCATTGTAGTGAGTAATAATAAAAGGCTTCTAGTCTCTTATGTCCAACCGTCGGAAGAATTGAGCCTGTCTACCTATTCCTGTCAAACATCGGCTGATCTAAATCCTGGTTTACTCGATCTTTCTCAGGGTTGCAACGCTGGTTCATTTGTTGTTTATAGTCAGCCTTTAGTGACATTTTCACCCAATCGCCAAACTATATTAGCAGGCGAAAGTCGCAATGTTACATGCAAAGATGTGAGTATACAGGGCACCACTACCGCTGCTATCTGGCCAGTGCAAACACAAGTAACAAACGTTTCTCTCCACAGGTTTGGTACTAATATTCTTCAGATTACAGTATCAGATTCAGTTAAGGATGGCACCCTTATAAATATTACATGCAACGCATTTTTAATGTTCCCTAACCTCATACCTTACAACTTAACGTTGACAGTAGGTGACTCAATTGTGACATCAACGCTGCCAAGCATCGACACGAAAACTGGTTCCGAAGGTCCTGGAACTAATGAAACATCGAATCAACCCTTGTCAACTCTGCTTGTAGTTATCATAGCCGGCACCGGCGTTACTTTAATTCTTGCAGTGGTTTTGTCTGTTATTTTATGTTATTGTATGTGTAAAAAAGGGAAAGACGTCGAAAACGAACAGCAAGACCTTGCCGTTCTGTACGGGACAGTGTTAAGGAGAAGCCAAAGAAGTAAGAATGGCACACTGGATCTTAATAACACCAGGTCCTCTGCATTGAGTAAACCTGTAACGTATGAACGCAATATGACAGCTTTTATGCCACAACCGTTAACCAATCACAACGACAACAACACCGACGACAGTAATCTCAATAAAAGCCATTCTGATGACAAATATGACAGAGTAAACCGCTCCTTTAACCATGACGTTGACGAAAAACGCGATGATGAGGAAGAAAATCACTATGGTGATGACGAATTGGATGACGTGCCTCATAACCCTGATTATTATTGAAAATTAACATAATGATAGAACCAATAAATTTGACTCCAATTCTGATTCAATTTGCGTTCAATTGTCAACACAACCAACGGTATAGGCAAATTGCAAATAGATATACCGGTGACGATATCTATAGCTGAAAACACCAAAGCCATGACTTTGTTGATAACTATAGATGTGTTTTTGGATAATACGTTTTGAATTCTTGTTTTCTGAAAGGGAAAACTATAGAGTAACTCTTACCGACCTTGGAAAATTGTGAGGGGGATCGAGGATTGAAAAGTCGGCAATGTCGGCCAAAGTGAATTAATCAAGTCACACATCCGGAGTCTATGTATGCGAAGTTTTTCAATAACGCCCTCATTGACTTTCGGCAAACATTTCATACTGTAGTTTTGAAAGTTACTCCAGATAATCTGGGATGTCATCCAGGGCAAACAAGACCTTCATCGTGGTAACTCTGAAGTGTTAACTTCCTGTTAATTCTCTTTAAAATATGATACATTTGCAAGGAAATATTTGCTTAAAGCTGTAAATGTAGATTGAAGACTTGGTGTAGCATATAGAGTAATAGGTCTCAGATGAGGTCATAGTTAACAAACTTTAATCATCAATTTGGCCCAAGCATGTGCTGCGGTTTATTCAGAGTTCTCTAAGTTTAACAATGATAATTTCACTTGTTCGTGTCTTAATATTATTTCTAAAACAAAATTATTTTCTAAATTTTGATTCTTACCTTTGGCGGAGTATTTTAACCACCTACGTATGATATAATGTGTGGATTGTAAAGTGTTCATATTTATATAGGGTGTAGGCCTAGAATGTTTTATATACCTTACGTAATTATCATGCGTTTTATTGCAGGCCTATATTGTAGATATATTTTCAAGACAGCTGATTATAAGATGTTAGGTACTTTTATCACTTTTTTCAAAAAAGTGATGTCCTGTATTTTGGTATAAATTGGTGACGGTTAATAGATCTGAAACTGTATAAACATAAACAATCATTCAAACAATGGAAACAACTAAAAGTGACGTCCAATCGGTAAAAAAATTAAAATAAACACGATGGAATTTTCCACCCCGTTTGGTGGGTAAATTTACCGGAGCTACGTTGGAGAACAACTTAGGGTATATTAAGGGGAGAGCAGATGTAATTTCAAAATTCAACTTGTGCTATATGGAAGAAATGTTTATACTACCTATGAAATCTTAAAAGCAAAGATAAAAAATCAATGTCCTCTAACAGCCTGCTTAAATGTCTGACAATTTTTGTGATCATAACTTAAAGAAGCCAAGTCGTCACCTGCCCACCCCGAGCCGCCCCTCCCCGAGACCTCCTCCCGAACCCCCACCTTTATTCAGAAAGATGTTTTATGTACATACTACAAGGCTTAAAATATAAAGAATTCTATGTTTTAGAACTTGGTACTTGGTAGGTGTGAATTAAAATCTAATTAAGCAATATTTTCTTTTAATATTGTGTAAGTTTTTGTACCACATGGGTATTATTTTTGGTATTGATGAATAATTATGCTAGAATTTAGCAAGAAGATCGGTGCATTAATTGTAACAATGCAAGATGTAAATGATTTAAATGTCAAAAATGAAAGAATTAAATGTTTGTTTGGTACAAAAACAAATCGCAAATCTGCTTATTATTCACGAATTTGAATGCTTCGATTTTCTCCGGTATAAACCTGTGCGATATCAGATCTAAATATTTGTCGAAATATCTTACAAGAAGGCATGTACGTGATATACACAAATGTAGTTGAATAATGGAAATGAAAGCAACATTTTACATCTAAGCTCCCTTATCGAATCATATTTTGAGCAAACGGGAGGGGGCAATTAGATATGACATTTGCGGAAAACATGTATCTTGCCCGCACTAGTGTGTTGGAAAGTGACGAACTTAGTATGTATTAGTCAGTCGAATGGCGGCATTGTGTTATGTATATTAACCGTAAAAATACGCCTTGTGGATTTCTGATTGGTCATCTCGACGTGTGACGTAATTCGTGTAATTTGGAAGGAGTTGCTGTAAAGTTCTAATGGCAGCATACTCCACATAATTTCCTCATTGACTTATTATTTATTTATTTTTTGAAGTGGGTGGGGCAACTTGATTATCCTAAACTAGTCAAAAAAGAACATATGGTTACCAACATAAAGTTTTATAAAAAAAAATAGCTTCTTGGTCGTCACCCTCCCATGACATGCTCTCAACTTATGATAAACCCATGCGTGCATGTAAAGAATCAATCCATAATTATACGTACATAACCCATACATAGTGTTTATGTTATAGTAAAAGTTTTCCTTAAGGAAGTAATCACATGCGTCCACGCAGTTAGTAGGCCTATAGACACCATTCAAAACAAGTTTTATGCCAGGAGTAACGCTATCAATGTGTGAGATTGGACACCTCAATGAATGATTACAATAACTAACGGTGTTGGGTCATTGGAGACTAGTTCTTGTTATATTTGCAAGCCTTTACAAATTTCGATGCTTTCGAGGTAGAACTAACTTAGGAAAAAACTGTAGGATTTTTGGCACAGACGATCATCACTCGAAAGAGAAAAGAAATATTTTGTTGAACAGAACGCGACAATATTTTACTAATCGTTTGGTTATCGCAGTTTTACCTCATTAAAAACTCTTAATGTTTTAAACCGGATAACTTACTAAGTGGTATA
This sequence comes from Apostichopus parvimensis, assembly GCA_000934455.1. Classification (NCBI taxonomy): domain Eukaryota; kingdom Metazoa; phylum Echinodermata; class Holothuroidea; order Aspidochirotida; family Stichopodidae; genus Apostichopus; species Apostichopus parvimensis. Next base: position 87,944 of record KN885208.1, read on the forward strand.
TGATGGCGTTTTTATACGCTGGTGACCGAAATCTGTGACGTGACTATTGCTGTACAACAACCATACTTCTCAACGAGTGATTATTTACGTTAACAATATTTTCCAAGATAGTGTCCTCGTTTTAATTTTTATGTGGGAGTTTTATCGCCGCGTGATTGATATTTGTCATCAAAGGAGTATAGCTTCTTATATAGTGTGAACATTTTGTTTTGTTTATGTCGCAGGCAACAGTTGTTGATCAAACATGGAATTAAAAGACTTTATATAGAGTGAACTGGATTATATTTAACCAGATATGCTAGATTATATTCGCAGTAGACTGCCATTGTGAAAGTTGTACAACCGTATAACCTTTTAACTTGAGAAGGGTTGGATAGTTTCCATAGAAAGAGCAATAGATATTTTTTTTTTGTATCATCTGTAAAGGAGATATAATATTAGAAACACAGGCGTGAGTTCAGCAACATGGCACTAAGAAGACCAAATAATTACGTAGTTTTATTCGAAATCCTATTGGTTGTCGTTTCTTTACTCTTCGCTGCTGTGGCAGAACTAACTTTTGGACCAGAAGACCCAAGTATAAATGAGGTCATATTTGAAGAAGAAAATGTCGCTCTCATCTGTCGTGTGACTGATGTCACAACTGGTGTAATTGTGACCTTTAATGTAACCCGAGAAGATACAAATATAATTATCAACAACGAAGACGTTTCCGTCGGTGCTATTTCTCAGTTTGAAACAATGGACGACGAAATAAGATTCGTCTTACCTGCCGTCAAAGTTGGTAACACAATTAGCTATAAATGCGCGATTATATCCAACAACCAGATGGTGCAAATGAAGTTCTATGCTCTGAGAGTTTCACCCTCAAACACAACTCAGTGTCGACAGAATAGCACATATGAGAAGTTATCTACAGACACGCTTAGACTCTCCTGTTATTATTCATCTTCTTTTCATTCTGATAATCTTGTTTGGATTAAGACAGATTCAAATGGAATATCATCGCAGTTGACATCTGACCCCATTGTAGTGAGTAATAATAAAAGGCTTCTAGTCACTTATGTCCAGCCGTTGGAAGAATTGAGCATGTGTACCTATTCCTGTCAAACATCGGTTAATCTAAATCCTGGTTTACTCGAACCCTCTCAGGGTTGCAACGCTGGTTCATTTGTTGTTTATAGTCAGCCTTTAGTAACATTTTCACCAAGTGGCAAATATATAGCAGCAGGCGAAAGTCGCAATGTTACATGCAAAGATTTGAGTATACAAGGGACAGTTATCGTTGCTGTCTGGGCAGGGCAAACACAAGTAACAAACGTTTCTTTCCAACAGTTTGCTCCTAATATTCTTCAGATAACAGTGTCGGATTCAGTTAAGGATGGCACCCTCATAGATATTACATGCAACGCATTTATATTCCCTAGTATCAACATACCTTACAAATTAACGTTGACAGTATGTGACTCAATTGTGACATCAACGCTGCCAAGCATCAACATGCAAACTGGTTCCGAAGGTCCTGGAAATAATGAAACACCGAGTCAACCCTCATCAACTCTGCTTCTAGTTATCATAGCTGGAACCGGAGTTGCTTTAATTCTTGCAGTGGTTTTGTCTGTCATTGCATGTCGCTGTTTGTGTAGAGAAAGACAAGACGTCGAAAATGAACATCAATATTTTACCGTTCTTTACGAGACAGTGTTTAGGAGAGATCAAAGAAGTGATGATGGAACACTGGATCGTAATAACACCAGGTCCTCCGAATATAGTAAACCTGCAACTTATGAACACAATATGACAGCTTTTATGCCACAACCGTTAACCAATCACAACGACAACAACACCGACGACATCAATCTCAATAGAAGCCAATCTGATGACAAATATGAAATAGTGAACCGCTCGTTTAACTTGGACGTTGATGAAAAGCGCGATGACGAAGACGAAAATCCCTATGGTGATGACGAATTGGATAACGTGCCTCATCACGCTGATCATTAATGCAAATAAACATACTGGAGACAATCAACTATATTCCAATTCATTCAGATTTAATGTGCCTGCTTTTGTTTACACAACTAACGGTAGGCTAATTGTAAATAGGTAAACCGTTGACAATATTGTCCAATGCTAACTGCAAATACCAACGCCAGGACCATATTGATAACTATTAATGTGGCTGTTTGAAGATGACAAATTTCGATTTTAACTCCTTGGTTTACTCCAGTTAGTCTGTGATATCATCCAGTGCAAAGGGTCTTCATAATGGTAACTTTACTGAATGATAATCTTGTTGTTAGTTTTCCTTAAAATTATACATTTGCAAGAACATATTTGCTTATATGTAGATATAGAGTGTTGGCTTAGTGTAGCGGATAGAGTGTCCAATCCGTAACCTTCAGGTTACTCGTTAAAAAAAAAAACCAACAGGAAACAGAGTCTCTTGAAGTATGCAAAATCTGAACGTGTACAGTGTTGTTAAATAGAGTGTTTCTTGGATTTGTTTTTCCATTTCAAGCTGCCTCGTTATACTCCCTGCACATGTGTGACATGCAAAGTGAAGAAGTTAAACATTCAGTTACTGAAAACAACTTATTAATACTCTTCGACTATCATATAAGGATAGACAAATTGTGATCGTGAAATAGTTCATAATTCCTCTAGAACCGAGCCAGAATAATTTCAAGAAACGTCAATGTACTTACAGTAGCTATGACGTGTTGATACACAGGATGTGTGAGTCAGAATATAGATCTAATAATTGTATTTGAAATTAAATGATATCTTCCGTTTCGTGTTTGTATTTACAAGCAAGGATGTCACAGGCGATTGACGGCGAATCTTCCGTAGCAATGGTTTGCATAAGAAACATTGTTACGATAATATGGCATCCTCACCTCCATCTCTTCATCCCACCTACATCTCCTCACCCCCCCCACACACATACACATCAGCGTTAACTTTAACACCTGAAAAATGTCCGTTTGTAATTAAAAGCATTAAATTAATGTGGGTTCATTAAACGGTGGGTTTGTTTACAAAACGAAAATATGGTTGATAAAGCTCAGCAGATAATCAGATGGATTAGCTGAATGTCATATTTAACAAACTTTAATCATCAATATAGCTGTGTTAAAACCCTTAACATGTAATGAGGCTTTCTCAGAGTTCTCCAAATGCAAGAAAGATAATTTACCTTGTTCGTGTCTTGATTTTATTTCTAAACAAAATAATTTTTTAAATTTTAATTCTCACCTTAGGCGGAGTATTTCAACCTCCTATGTATGATTTATTGTGTTGAATGTGAAGTGTTCATATTTATATATAGTTTAGGCCTAGAATGTTTTAAAGATATACCTTACGTAATTATCATTCGTTTTATTGAAGGCCTATATTGTACATATATATTTTCAAGACAGCTGATAATGAAATGTTACGTACTTTTATCAATTCTTTCAATAAAGTGATGTCCTTTATTTTGTATAAATTGGTGTCGGTTAATTGATATTAAACTGTATTAACATAAACTATCCTTAGAACACAGAAACAAATAAAAAGTGGCGCCCAATAGGTGAAAAAATCAAAATACACATGATGGAAGTTTGTACCCCGTTTGGTGGGTCAATTTACCTGACTTACGTTGGAGAACAACCCTGGGGGAATATTATGGGGAGAGCAGATGTAATCACAAAACACAAATTGCATGTGCTATATGGAAGAATGTTTATACTAATATATGATATCTTAAAAATTAAAAAATTCAATCTGCAATTTCCTCTAACAGCCTGACTAAATCTCTGACAATTTATGTCATAATAACTTAAAGAAGTCAAGTCGTCACCTGTACAACCCTAGCCGCCCTCCCCCCGAGCCTCCTCCCGAGCCCCCACCTTTATTCAGAAAAATG
>KN885208.1:92098-102648 GCA_000934455.1 Apostichopus parvimensis
GGCATGTACGTCATATATATACACAATTTTTAGTTGAATGAGTGAAATGATAGCAACATTTTACATCTAAGCTCCCTTACCGAATCATATTTTTCTCAAACGGGAGGGGACAATTAGATATGACATTTGCGGAAAACATGTATCTGGCCCACACTAGTGTGTTGGAAAGTGACGATCTTAGTACGGTATGTATTAGACATTCGATTGGCGGCATTGTGTTATGTATGTTCACCTTAATAATACGCCTTGTCGATTTCTGATTGGTCATCTCGACGTGTGACGTAATTCGTGTAATTTGGAAGGAGTTGCTGTAAAGTTCTAATGGCAGCATACTCCACATAATTTCCTCATTGACTTATTATTTATTTATTTTTTGAAGTGGGTGGGGCAACTTGATTATCCTAAACTAGTCAAAAAAGAACATATTGTTACCAACATAAAGTTTTATAAAAAAAGATTGTAAGGGTCCAAAAAAAAAACTGCTTAAACTATACATCAGTATATTTTAACGTAAACAGGCAAACAATAATAGCTTCGTTGTCGTCACTCTCCCATGACATGCCCTCAGCTTATTATTAACCCATCCGTGCATGTAGAGAATCAATCCTGAATTATACGTACATAACCCATACATAGTGTATATGTTATAGTAAAAGTTTTCCTTAATGAAGTAATCACATGCGTCCACGCAGTTAGTAGGCCTATAGACACCATTCGGTATAAGTTTTATGCCAGGAGTATAACGATATCAATTGTTGACATTGGACACCTCAATGAATTATTACAATAACTAACGGTGTTGGTTCATTGGAGAGTAGTTCTTGTTATATTTGCAAGGCTTTACAAATTTCGATGCTTTAGAAGTAGAACTAAGTTAAGAAAAACTGTAGGATTTTTGGCACATACGAACATCACTTGAAGAGAAAAGAAATATTTTGTTGTGCAGAACATGACAATATTTTACTAATCGTTTGGTCATCGCAGTTTAACCTCATTAACAACGCCAAATGTCTTAAACCAGATTACTTACTAATTGGTGTATGGTGGTGTTTCTTATACTCTGGTGACCGAAGTCGGTGACGTGACTATAGCTGTACAACAACCATACTTCTCAACGAGTGATTATTTACGTTAACAATATTTTCCAAGATAGTGTCTTCGTTTTAATTTTGATGTGGAAGTTTTATCGCCGCGTGTTTGATATTTGTCAGCAAAGGAGTAAAGCTTCTTATTTAGTGTGAACATTGTGTTTGTTTATGTCGCAGGCAACAGTTGTTGATCAAACATGGCATTAAAAGACTTGATATAGTGTGACCTGGGTTATATTTAACCAGATATGCTAGCTTGTATTCGTAGTAGACTGCAATGGTGAATGTTGTACGTTTCGTATAACATTTTAACTTTAGAAGGGTTGGATAGTTTCCATAGAAAAAGCAATAGATGTATTTTACAGTATCATCTACATAGGAAGGTAATATAAGAAACATAGGCGTGAGTTTAGTATTTCAGCAACATGGTACCAAGAAGACCAAATAGTTACGTAATTTTATTCGTAATCCTATTGGTCGTCGATTCTTTATTCTTCGCTGCTGTGGCAGAACTAACTTTTGGACCAGAGGACCCAGATGTTAATGAGGTCATATTTGAAGGAGAAAATGTCACTCTCATCTGTCGTGTGACTGATGTGACAACTGGTGAAATTGTGACCTTTAATGTAACTCTAGGAGATACAAATATCATCATCAACAACGAAGACGTTTCTGACGGCGCTATTTCTCTATTTGAAACAATGGACAACGAAATAAGATTCGTCTTACCTGCCGTTCAAGTTGGAAACACAATTCTCTTTAAATGCGCGGTTACATCAAACAACCAGATGACGCAAATAAAGTTCTATGATCTGACAGTTTCACCCTCAAACGCAGCTCAATGTCGAGGAAATAGCACATATGCGATGTTATCGACAGACACACTGAGACTCTCCTGTTATTATTCATCTTCTTTTTATTCTGATAATCTTGTTTGGATTAAGATAGATTCAAATGGAATATCATCGCAGTTGACATCTGACCTCATTGCAGTGAGTAATAATAAAATGCTTCTAGTCTCTTATGTCCAACCGTCGGAAGAATTGAGCCTGTCTACCTATTCCTGTCACACATCGGCTAATCTAAATCCTGGTTTACTCGATCCTTCTCCGGGTTGCAACGCTGGTTCATTTGTTGTTTATAGTCAACCTTTAGTAACATTTTCACCCAATCGCCAAACTATATTAGCAGGCGAAAGTCGCAATGTTACATGCAAAGATGTGAGTATACAGGGCACCACTACCGCTGCTATCTGGCCAGTGCAAACACAAGTAACAAACGTTTCTTTCCAACAGTTTCGTTCTACTATTCTTCAGATTACAGTATCGGATTCAGTTAAGGATGGCACCCTTATAAATATTACATGTTTCGCATATTTATTCCTTATCTTCACACCTTACACCTTCACGTTGACAGTAGGTGACTCACTTGTGACATCAACGCTGCCAAGCACCAACATGCAAACTGGCTCAGAAGGTCCTGGAACTAATGATACACCGAGTAAACCCTCATCAACTCTGCTTCTACTTATCATAGTCGGCACCAGCGTTGCCTTAATTCTTGCAGTGATTTTGTCTGTCATTACATGTCGCTGTTTGTGTAGAGGAAGACAAGACGTCGAAAATGAACATCAATATTTTACCGTTCTTTACGAGACAGTCTTTAGGAGAGGTCAAAGAATGGATGATGGAACACTGGATCGTAATAACACCAGGTCCTCTGAATATAGTAAACCGGTAACATATGAACACAATATGATAGCTTTTATGCCACAATCGTTAACCAATCACAACGACAACAACACCGACGACATCAATCTCAATAGAAGCCAATCTGATGACAAATATGACATAGTGAACCGCTCGTTTAACCATGACGTTGACGAAAAACGCGATGACGATTAAGAAAATCCCTATGGTGATGACGAATTGGATAACGTGCCTGATCACGCTGATCATTATTGAAAATAAACATACTGGAGACAATCAATTGTATTCCAATTCAGATTCAATTTGCCTGATTTTGTTAACGCAACTAACGGTAGGCTAATTGTAAATAAATAAATCGTTGACAACATCTCTCAATGCTAACTGAAAATACCAAAGCCAGGACCTTGTTGATAACTATTAACGTGGTTGTTTGAGGATGACATATTTCGATTTTTACTCCTTCGTTTACGCCAGTTAGTCTGTGATAACATCCAGTGCAAAGGGTGTTCATAATGGTAACTTTACTGAATTATAATCTTATTGTTAGTTCTCTTTAAAATGTATACATTTGCAAGAACATATTTGCTCAGTTGTAACTATAGATTGTAGGCTTGGTTTAGCGGTTAGAGTGTCCAATCCGTAACCTTCAGGTTCCTGGTTAAAAAAAACCAACAGGAAACAGAGTCTCTTGAAGTATGCAAAATCTGAACGTGTACATGTGCTGTTAAATAGAGTATTTCTTGGATTTGTTTTCATTGGAAGTTGCCTCGTTACTCCCTGAACATGTGTGGCATGCAAAGTGAAGTATGAAACATACAGTTAATGAAAACAACTTATTAATACTCTTCGACTATCATATAAGGATAGACAAATGGTGATTGTGAAATAGTTCATAACTCCTCTCAAAACGAGCCAGAACAATTTCAAGAAACGTCAATGTACTTACAGTAGCTATAACGTGTTGATACACCGGATGTGTTGGTCAGATTAAAGATATAACGATTGTACTTGAAATTAATTAAAACTTCCCTTTCGTGTTAGTATTTACAACCAGGGATGTCACAGGCGATTGACGGCGAATCTTCCGTAGCAATGGTTTGCATTAGAAACATTGTTACGATATTATGGCATCCCCACCTCCATCTCTTACCCTCACCTACATCTCCTCCCCCCCCCCCCCCACACACACATACACACATACACATCAGCGTTAACTTTAACACCTATGAAAATTTGATTGAAATGTCCATTTGTGATTAAAAGCATTACATTAATGTGAATTCATTATACGGTGGGTTTGTTTACAAAACGAAAATATGGTTGATCAACCTCAGCAGAGATCAGATGGATTAGCTGCACAATGAGGTCTAACAATTTAACAAACTTTAATCATCAATATAGCTGTGTTAAAACCCTTAACATGTGCTGAGGGTCTTTCAGAATTCTCCAAATGGAAGAAAGATAATTTTCCTAGTTCTTGTCTTGATTTGATTTCTGAACAATTTTTTAAATTTTAATTCTCACCTTAGGCGGAGTATTTCAACCACCTATTTATGATATATTTTGTGGAATGTGAAGTGTTTATATTTATATATAGTGAAGGCCTAGAAATGTTTTATAAATATACCTTACGTACAGTAATTATATGATCCGTTTAATTGCAGGCCTATATTGTACATATATTTTCAAGACAGCTGATTATAAGATGTTAGGTACTTTTATCAATTCTTTCAATAAAGTGATGTCCTTTATTTCGGTATAAATTGGTGACGGTTAATCGATCTGAAACTGTATGAACAATGTAAAGAATGTAAAACAATGGAAACAAATGAAATTATCACCCGTGTGGTGGTTTAATTTACCTGAGTTACGTTGGAGAACAACTTGGGGAATATTGTGGGGAGAGCAGATGTAATCTCAAAACTCAAATTGTGCTATATGGAAGAAATGTTTATATTACCTATGAAATCTTAACAGCTAAAACATAAAATCATTGTCCTCTAACATCCTGCCTAATTCTCTGACAATTTTTGTAATTATAACTTGAAGAAGTCAATTCGTCACCTGCCCACCCGAGCCACCCTCCCCCCACCCCGAGCCTCCTCCCGAGCCCCCACCTTTATTCAGAAAGATGTTTGATGTGTGTTACATATTACAAGGCTTAAACTATAAAGAATTCTATGTTTTAATACTTGGTACTTGGTAGATGTTAATTAAAATCTAATTAAGCAATAATATCTCTTAAATTGCGTAAGTTTCTGTACTACAAGGGTATTAATTTTGGTATTGATGGATAATTTTGCTAGAACTTAGCTAGTAGAAATATGCATCGATTGTATCAATGCAAGATGTAAATGATTTAGATGTCAAACAAGAAAGAATAACATGTTTGTTTTGTACATAAAAAAATCGCCAATCTGTTTGTTATTCACTAATTTGAAGATTTTCTCCGGTATGAAGCTGTGCGATCTCAGATCTAAATATTCTCTCTTAAGTTAACATCATTAATTAAAATGCCAATTCCCCTTTCAACAGTTTTCATACTAGTCCAATCTGTGGATAGAAACAGAATGACTTCCTTCATTACTCGTGATTTACTTAATACATAGAAAAGTTAGCCTCCTTCGAAACTTCCCTAACAGTGCACTATTTAAAACATTAAGAAATGGCACATGTAGTGACGTCCAACATTGTAGATGGCACTGCTCGTATATTCCTAGGCTTAGTTTGCTACACGAATTCTTTCCCCCCAAATCTAAACGAAAATGTTAACAGTGAATGATACCCCGTCTCCCAGCGTGACGCATATGCGACGGCAGCGGTTCAATCGGGGAAGGGGTTGGGGGAGGCACGGGCAGGGGACATGTGACTTTTATCATGCAAGAACGCATGCACGTCCTATACACAAATGCAGTTGAATGTTGGAAATGATAGCAACATTTTACATCTTAGCTCCCTTACCGAATCACATTTTTCTCAAACGGGAGTGACAAGATATGACATTTGCGGAAAACTTGTATCCAGCCCTTATTAGTGTGTTGGAAAGTGACAAATTTAGTATGTAAGTATTATTCAGTCGAATGGCGGCATTGTGTTATGTATATCAACCGTAGAAAACGCCTTTTCGATTCTGATTGGATATCTCGACGTGTGACGTAATTCGTGTAATTTGGAAGGAGTTGCTGTAAAGTTCTAATGGCAACATACTCCCTATAATTTCCTCATTGACTTACTAAATTGAAATACTAATGTTTTATCTAATTATGGTAGATTGTTTCACTAGGTAGAAGCTAAATAACCCGTATTGGATAGTTGCCACTTTCCTTTTCCATATCATGACAACATAAGTATGCGTATGGTTTGAGAGCTCAAACTTACAGTCACTTTTGTTCAAGTATCTTTACTCATCGGTAAACATATTTCCTAGACAGGCTCCTTTAATTACCGATAAACACGTTTCATATGCTGCTCTTTGAAGGTATAACATGTCCTATGACCAATTTCAAGTAATTAATGCACCTCCGAATCCGCACTGAATTCTAATGGATACATGACGTACTCAACATGAAACGCCATTCTTTTGTGTTTTCAGGTAATTGGTTCGGATCCCGTTATATACAAATTTCTTTCCTCATTCCTTAATTGTAAAGCAAATCCCTGTTTACAATTTTTACAATAGAACGAACGAAACAATGGGACTTTAAGCAACGAATAAAATTTCAAACGGCTTGTTTTATACAGAAGCTAGAATATGATTTCTATATAGATATATTATTATAAAAAAAATAATTTTATAAAAAAAAACATTGATACGCAAGTGAACATTGAACAGAACTTGAACTTCACACGATGGTCAAGGGACATGCCTGGTAGCACTCATCAGTGAGACCTCTTCGGTTACAATGGTGTCACTATTTGCTATCATTCATTATTCCTTCCTTTCTTTCCTTATTGTAATTCATTTTTATTTGTTTGAAGTGGGTGGGGCAACTTGATAAGCACACAATAGTTGCCAAATTAAAGTTTGATAAAAAAAAATTGTAAACGTCCAAACAAAAAATATGCTTGAACTCAATATAGTTTAACGTATACAGACAAGCAATACTAGCTTCACTGTCGCCACTCTCCCATGACATCCCTCAACGTATGATTAACCCATCCGTGCATGTAAAGAACCAATCGTTATACGTTCACTAACCATGCATAGTGTATATATATATGTTATAGTAAACGTTTTCCTTGAGGAAGTAATCACATGCGTCCACACAGTTAGTAGGTATACAGACATGATTCAAAATAAGTTTCAAGCCAGGTGTAACGATATCAATATTTAACGTACGTTGGACACCTCAACGAATTATTACAATAGCTATAGTGTTGGTTCATCGGAGACTAGTTCTTGTTATATTTTCAAAGCTTTACAAATTTCGATGATTTCGAAGCTGAACTAACTTACGAAATACCTGTAGTAATATTTGGCAGATACGAATATAACTTGAAGAGAAAAGAAGTATTTTGTCGAACAGAACGCGACAATATCGTCTCTTATTGCTTGGTCATCGCAGTTTAACATCATTAACAACGCCAAATGTTTTAAACCGGATTATACTTACTTAGCGGTATATGATGGCGTTGCTTATACGCTGGTGACCAACATTTCTAACGTGATTATAGGTATATACAACAACCATACTTCTCAACGAGTGATTGCGAGTTTCGAAGCTGTTGTCAAAAGACTATAACGCTACAGGTATCCTTTGCATTTGGTATTTGTAGCCTGATACTACATGATTGATTACATTTACAAAATTTTACTGGAATGAATAGCGTACTTGATTAAAATTCTATGTTGGAGTTCTATCATATAAGGAACATAGGCTTGAGTTCAGTATTTCATCAACATGGCACCAAGAAGATCTAATAATTACATATCTCTAATCGCAATCTTATTGGTCGTCGATTCTTTACTCCTCGTCGCGTTGGCAGAACTAACTTTTGGACCAGAAGACCCAAATAATAATGAGGTCATATTTGAAGGAGAAAATGTCGCTCTCATCTGTCGTGTGATTGATGTGACAACTGGTGAAAGTGTGACCTTTAATGTAACACTAGGGGATACAAACATAATCATCAACAACGAAGACGTCACCGAGAGCGCTATTTCTCAATTTGAAACAATGGACAACGAAATAAGATTCGTCTTACCTTTCGTCAAAGTTGGTAACACAAATCCCTATAAATGCGCGGTTACATCCAACAACCAAATAAATCAAATGAAGTACTATGATCTGACAGTTTCACCCTCAAACGCAGCTCAGTGTCGACAGAATAGCACATATGAGAAGCTATCTGCAGACATACTTAGACTCTCCTGTTATTATTCATCTTCTTTTCATTCTGATAATCTTGTTTGGATTAAGACAGATTCAAATGGAATATCATCGCAGTTGACATCTGACCCCATTGTAGTGAGTAATAATAAAAGGCTCATAGTCACTTATGTCCAGCCGTCGGAAGAATTGAGCATGTCTACCTATTCCTGTCAAACATCGGCTGATCTAAATCCTGGTTTACTCGAACCCTCTCAGGGTTGCAACGCTGGTTCATTTGTTGTTTATAGTCAGCCTTTAGTAACATTTTCACCCAATCGAAAAAGTATATCAGCAGGCGAAAGTCGCAATGTTACATGCAAAGATGCGAGTAAACAGAGCACCACTACCGCTGTCTTCTGGCTAATGCAAACACAAGTAACAAACGTTTCTTTCCAACAGTTTGCTCCTAATATTCTTCAGATTACAGTGTCGGATTCGGTTAAGGATGGCACCCTCATAGATATTACATGCAGTGCATTGATATTCCCAGCTAGTATCAACATACCTTACACCTTAACGTTGACAGTAGGTGACTCAATTGTGACATCAACGCTGCCAAGCATCAACACGCAAACTGGTTCCGAAGGTCCTGGAACTAATGAAACACCGAATCAACCCTTGTCAACTCTGCTTCTAGTTATCATAGCCGGCACCGGCGTTGCTTTAATTCTTGCAGTGGTTTTGTCTGTTATTTTATGTTATTGTATGTGTAGAAAAGGGAAAGACGTCGAAAATGAACAGCAAGACCTTGCCGTTCTGTACGGGACAGTGTTAAGGAGAAGCCAAAGAAGAAAGAATGGCACACTGGATCTTAATAACACCAGGTCCTCTGCATTGAGTAAACCTGTAACGTATGAACGCAATATGACAGCTTTTATGCCACAACCGTTAACCAATCACAACGACAACAACACCGACGACAACAATCTCAATAGAAGCCAATGTGATGAAAAATATGACAGAGTAAACCGCTCCTTTAACCATGACGTTGACGAAAAACGCGATGATGAGGAAGAAAATCACTATGGTGATAACGAATTGGATGACGTGCCTCATCACGCTGATTATTATTGAAAATTAACATAATGATAGAACCAATAAATTTGACTCCAATTCTGATTCAATTTGCGTTCAATTGTCAACACAACCAACGGTAGGCAAATTGCAAATAGATATAACGGTGACGATATCTATAGCCAAAAACACCAAAGCCATGACTTTGTTGATAACTATAGATGTGTTTTTGGATATTACGTTTTGAATTCTAGTTTTCTGAAAGGGAAAATTATAGAGTAACTCTTACCGACCTTGGAAAATTGTGAGGGGGATCGATGATTGAAAAGTCGGCAATGTCGGCCTAAGCCAAAGTGAATTAATCAGGTCACACATCCGGAGTATATGTATGCGAAGTTTTTCAATAACGCCCTCATTGACTTTCGGCAAACATTTCATACTTTAGTTTTGAAAGTTACTCCAGATAATCTGGGATGTCATCCAGGGCAAATAAGACCTTCATGATGGTAACTCTGAAGTGTAATCTTGCTGTTAATTCTCTTTAAAATATGATACATTTGCAAGGCAATATTAGCTTAAAGCTGTAAATATAGATTGAAGACTTGGTGTAGCAGATAGAGTGATAGGTCTCAAATGAGGTCATAGTTATCAAACTTTAATCATCAATTTGGCCCAAACATGTGCTGCGGTTTATTCAGAGTTCTCTAAGTTTAACAATGATAATTTCACTTGTTCGTGTCTTAATATTATTTCTAAAACAAAATTATTTTCTAAATTTTGATTCTTACCTTTGGCGGAGTATTTTAACCACGTACGTATGATATAATGTGTGGATTGTAAAGTGTTCATATTTATATAGGGTGTAGGCCTAGAATGTTTTATATACCTTACGTAATTATCATGCGTTTTATTGCAGGCCTATATTGTACATATATTTTCAAGACAGCTGATTATAAGATGTTAGGTACTTTTATCAATTCTTTCAATAAAGTGATGTCCTTTATTTTGTATAAATTGGTGTCGGTTAATTGATCTGAAACTGTATAAACATAAACTGTTATTAGAACAATGGAAACAAATAAAAGTGACGTCCAATCGGTAAAAATTTAAATAAACATGATGGAAATTATCACCAGTGTGGTGGGTCAATTTACCTGAGTTACGTTGGAGAACAACTTGGGGTATATGAAGGGGGAGAGCAGATGAAATCTAAAAACTCAAAATGTGCTGTATGGAAGAAATGTTTATACTACCTATAGAATCTTAACAGCTAAAACATAAAATCAATGTCCTCTAACAGCCTGCCTAATTCTCTATCAATTTTTGGGATTATAACTTGAAGAAGTCAAGTCGTCACCTGCCCATCC
>KN885209.1:0-12086 GCA_000934455.1 Apostichopus parvimensis
TTGTTCATATGCACACAATGTGCTGTTCATGTACTACTGTACACACAGTGATTCGCCATGTACACACTACACCCATAGCCTTGTTTATGTGCACAGTAGCTGGTGTGTGTTCACACACAGTGCATTGTAGAATCTTTTTCATGTGCGTGCAGTGCCTTATTCCTGTGCCTTGTTCATGTATTGTGGATAGAGACCCTTGCACATGCAGTACTATAGGGTAGTACATACTGTATGTCACCACACAATATCTAAACAGAACTCTCACATCACTGTTGCCTTACTATATTATCCACCAGATCTATCAACACAACGTAACATTGTAACTCCATTGTGAAACGTGTGAGCTGTGTGTATCATGGTGATTAAAGACTGTATACATACATGTATTAATTTGTATTATCCTGAAATCACACTAATGCATCCAAGTTTCCATGTGTGGTGTAAAATTATAAATTTGAATTGTTCTCTTGCTTGGCATGAGTGTCAACTAAACCTTTCAGACATGAATGTACAGTATCTACCAGTGCTGTCAAGCCAGCCTGCTGACACCCAATTATACTGCCTTATCAAATAATGTACAGCACTACTGTACATTCATTGCCAGTTCCGTGAACTTAAAAGACCAAATACTGTGATGTGTCTTTAAGACTCTGATTGCCGTGCTGATGACGATGATCTGCCTTGTAGGCGTGTAGCACTTTTCCCTGATGTTTCTTCCTGTTATTTTTAGTGTTGTCGTAGCTGTTGTTTTTGGGTGAGCTGTCTTAGCTGTTAAATTATCATGTGGTTTGTTTATCACATCAAAAACTTTTCTGGCGTATCGTTCCACTGTGTTGATTCTGTACCAGCGTGTGAGTAACAGTGACTTGCATGTCTATCATTACAAACATGTCGAGTTCCGACAGGGAACTGATTGTTTGTAGCAGTTTTGAAGGCGCTGCACTTTGTCTCTTGAAAATGACTATTTTTCCTGTGTACAGGAATTGCTTTACATCATTGCACTTGTTTAGCAGTTGCCTAGTTTGCATAGCATTTTGCTATGCAATATCGTATAAGTTATTCCCTGGTTTGGTGACTAAATTAGATGTCTTGCTGTATTGTAAATTTCAGGTGTACCTAAGGGGATATAGTATACAGCCTATAAGTCACCCTGATGCAACCATTAACATTTTGTGCCCCTCTGACACCTTAGTTGTAATGAGAGCTAAAGTGGAGTTTTATGTAGACTGCGTAACAGTATCAATCCTGAAAGGCTTAAAGAGCACATTTACTCATCAGTGGACGGGTGTGTTGACAATGATCTACTAGGATGTCCAGTACCGTCATTTAAGGATTGTGGACATATGACCCGGTGTAAGACTTGATATGCTACTGTCCTACAACGTTCCTTTTTTACAGACCTGTGTGATTTTCAATGTTTCGTACAATTCTGATTACTGGTTCTGGTAAGTGACCAAGATTTAGAAATTGCTAATAATCTACAGTACTTTTTATAAATACTTAACCTTTTGCCGCACAATACTCCTGAATATCATGTCAGGCGTTATCAATCTGACTCTGTACATACCCCGATAGGCTGAAATTGTTTGTTCCTTTTCATTGCAGGTTGCTGTGCCCTGTTGTGTCTTTTCCATTGTGGTGAATGATGGAGGGTCAAAATCACCTCAGCTATGAGAACTCCCATCATGAGAAGCACAAGCATCATTCGCCCAAACCTCATAGCCATACCTCATCTGTGAAGCATGACAAACACAAATTGTTGTCATCCCACCAGTCCAAGGAACAACACAGCTTGAATTCCTCCAGTCATAAATCCCCGACGCCATCGAAGCACAAAGATGGAGTGGTGAAGTCATCCAATCACCACCACCATTCAAAGCCCAGAGAAAATTCAACCAATTCAAGTAGTTCCCATGGCATTCCAAAACATAAAGATGGTAGCAGCAGTGTAGTCAAGCATAAAGATGGATCCATTAGGCACAAGGATCCCAGTCTCAAAGCCAAAGATCCCAACTTAAAGCATAGAGATCCCAACTTGAAAGCTAAAGATCCTAGCCTAAAAAATAAAGATCACAGTACGAAGCCAAAGGAGCCTAGCTTAAAGCCAAAGGACCCAAGTCAGAAGCCCAGGGACCCTAGCTTAAAGCCCAAGGATCCGAATATGAGGCCGAAAGATCCTAATTACAAATCAAAGGATCCATCACTTAAACACAAAGAGCATAATTCAAAACCGTCGGATCCAAACAAGCCCAGGGATCCGAGTCTCAAGCCGAAGGATCCACACAAAAAACTGAAAGAAGGCTACGTCAGAATGAAAGATGGCAGCATAAGGTTAAAGGATCCGAATGCCAAGCCGAGTAGCGGCAGTATTAAATCCAAGGATCCTAATAGGCACAGTAGTAGCTCGACTGGAGATTCCAAAACTCAAATCAAGAAGGAAAAGAGGCCTGACGGTACCAAAGGGGAAGTAAGGAAAGACGGACAGGTGGTGAAGCGTCCGGACGGTAGCACGGTGGTCATCAAACGAGAGGGTGAACATGCCAAGAAGCATCACAGCAGCGACCCCTCCAAGGTGAAGGTCAAAGTGAAAACAGAAAACGATGGCAAACCCAGGGTCAAACACAAGGAAGGGTCTGCAGTGACAAAGGTCAAGACAGAGAACGGTGCTGTCAGTGTTAAGTCACCTAGGTGAGGAATAGTGGGTAAAGTTACGACAACAAGAATAGGAGGTTTGCTACTAGTGTAAATCATTAAAGGAGGACAAGGCTTAGACTTGTTGTGTAACTTAGTAATCCAACTTATGAAAGATTTTAAAGGAGGAGTTAATATCTTGTCCTATGGTGTGTATACGTTTTTATGCCATATAGTATATCATTTGTTTGTCATGTGTTTGGCATTAGCTTCTAAGAACCTTTTTGATGCAACATCATTTCTCTGCGAAAAAGTAATTTTAAATGGTAAGGGTTTCACCCAGATATGGGAAAGGCTCTTGCTCTCTCTCTCTCCTCTCTGTGATATCGAGGAGGCCTGAGGAATTCTGTGGTCTCTTTTCTAGACTTTTTTTTCAGCCACTTTGACAGACTTGCTCAAGGTGACTAGAAATTAAAACTCTAGTAAAGGTGAAACTGTCTTTAGAAATAAAACTCTACTCTGATGTTGCTTCAAGTCTATCGTCAGATATGGATATTAAATTATTACTTAAAGACCATACTGAGAAAATCAATGCGAAGTAAACTATTTTATGGAGGAATTTTACATTCATTTTCAGCATTTAAGGGAAATGGATGTTCTTTCCATTAGAGGTGCCTTTGCCACATAAAAGTACCTTTTTACATTTCTGTGTAACAACATGGTCCCTGAGACATAGCATGGTAGATTGAAAAAGTGGCTAGAAAAGGTGAACAATTTATTTGGAATTCATGCTCTCAGCTCTTAAATACTGGATTAATTCTTCTCTTCTTTTTCTCCAGTCCGGTTAAATCTGTTAAGAGAGAGCCTGAGAGTGATGACGAGGATGAGATACCCTTGGTAAGTCTGCCTTCCCTGAAAGCCCTGGAATAGAATTCCTAATTTAGGGTTCCTTTGGTCTCCATTTGGTGGGGTACATAAGGTCCCCTTGGTAAGTCTTTAATCCGACTCTACGGAGATTGTGCTTGAAGGGATAAACATTGCATTTTGTAAGAAATTAGGTAGGTAACTACTGAGTTATGTTAATCAGATAGTCTTTGATGGCAGGGGTTGTTGATATCTTGATATGTAACCAGAATAAATTAACCCGGTAGAATTCGCTGGGGGTAAAGCATGATAAAGTTATTCCCTATGTACAGATATTTACAATGGTCTATTTTGTTTCAAATGAGATGTTGAGCCCTCCAACTAATGCTAATTGGTCTGATCAATGTTAAAGACAAAAATCAATCATTTTTGGGTGGGTCAATAGAAGAAATCTCTCCTGCTTTTACATCAAGGTAATGTTACATTTTGGACAGATGTTTTATACTGACACAAGATCTAAATTGTTTTACTTTTTTTCTCACTCTTCCTCAGAATCAGAGGCTGCAAACACAAGGAAATCAGAAGCGCCCTCTAGAGGACTCCGAGGATGATGAACCGCTAACTGCCAGGTAAGGAGTAGAGCTCCTCGTTACCAGAAGCCATTTCTTTGGAATAAAACAGTAGAAATGATTATCATGCTTCTGAGTGTTAGGTTCTGATGTAACTTAATGTAAATCTTGCTCATCTGAAATAGTTACAACTTATTTTATGTCTTCAGTCAAGACCCCATTGCGAATGTACCCGTAAAAGATTTCCAAATAAGTGTTTGGGTTGTCATAACTGGTGAAGTGCTTGAATATATGAAAAAATCATATATGGTCCAGATTTGGTCTAGTCCCTAGCTATGCTCAATACCTGGTATATTCTTGTGCGATAATTCTAAACACAGGCTCTCTGGGTGTTGGTTGTCATAACACTGAGTAAGCACACTTATATAAGAGGAAAGTATGACCAAGGTTTATCCCAACTCTGCATGGTATGAGCAGAACTGCCCAGGCAAACTGACCACTCTTGCTACCGACTACTGCTATACCGCAAGAAGTATCCGATTTATTAGGATTTCTGTCTGACCGTTTTTTCTAGCTATTGAATGTGTAACATCAGCAATCTCTCGCTCAGTTTAAGGATATTTTGAGTTGGATTTGGTTTAATAATAATAATAATAAACAGTTCTTATATAGCGCAACTTACAATAAAGTCTCGCCGCGCTGTACAAAAGAAATTGAAAGATTTGTACACAATATACAATAAGAGTAAACAAACAATTATAACAATGAAAATAGGTGTGTCTTCAAATCAGTTTTGAACATCTCCACAGACACGACATTCTTTATGTTGAGTGAGAGTTTATTCCAAAGGAGGGTTGAGGAGTACTGGAAAGATCGCTCACCATAAGATTTAGTGGACACAGGGTGCATAGGGAGCAATGATTGGGTGCTAGAGCGCAGACGGCGAGTTGGGGTATAACTTTGATTCTTTGAACAAGTTCACCCAAGTAGTGTTGCGCAATACCATGAATACATTTAAAGGTTAACAGGAGTACCTTGTAATCAATATGCAGTTTGACAGGTAGCCAATGAAGGTAATGAAGTATGGGGGTGATGTGAGAGACAGGGCTAGTGCGAGTGATCAGCCTGGCAGCAGAGTTGTTCAGTTTGTTCTGCTGCACATCAACTCGTGGAGGTTAAATCAGTGTTGAAGATTATTGGTCAGATCTTCTGAATTGAGCTGTCAGATTAGCAATATCAAGTTCTTATTGGTCAATACTGCTTACATATCATCCTGTTTGGATCAATTGCAAACAGTTGTTCATATTCTATTTTTTTAGGATTGAAAAGGTTAAAAAGCAGAAGGTACACGAATCTGACGATGAATTTGTTCCTGTGAAAACGAAGAAAAGGAAGACGCAAGACGAAGAGGATGAAGATTTTGATGATAAACCTCTCGTGAGTTGAACCCTACGTTAAACTTGCTATTTCAGCTCTGTGATAGGTTGCTGAAAGACCGTTCAAGACACTCCTCCAAGCCCTCTCTGTAAACAATTTGTCAGTCAAGTGGTTCTTTGATTGTTTTCATTTATTTCTATGTGTAACACTTTACCACACTGGATTTTGGCAACGTCTCCTTAGATATTTACGGTAAGACTTCATCAGGGTCACGGCTACAACTGAGGAAAGGAATGGGTGTCATAGGTTTAAGGAGTGATATGCATTAAACACACTTTATTTGAGAATCTGAGTCAATATATCATTGGCCTTAGTAAAATCAATGGTGTTCTGGTCAGCGGGTTTTAAGAGTTTCAAATGCTCCCTCATGTTTTACAATAAATATCCAAAATTTAAAGTTGTGATTTAATTCCCAATTCTTCATGGGCAGTTTAGGTTTCTTGAAATTCTTCTCAATTTTGTCTTATTTGAAGGGGAAAAAAAGGGAAAAAATATGAAATAAACATTCGATGTTAAAGTTCCAAAATGCCCTTTGCACAAATTGATCTATTTCGATGCGTTGTCTTCCATGGTTTTTTCTTTGAATATTAAAATTGATCAATCATGTTGTTACCCTAATCTATCATCATTTGAATACAAAATATGTTCTTGATTGATGTAGTTGATGTTGTACATGCCTAAAACACTGACGACCCCTTTTGGTTCACTATCAATTCACTGATAACAGGCAAAAGGACATCGATAAAGTGTCTTGGACAAATAATTTGCTCCTTTTTTATTCAGAAGAAGAAGAAAAAGGTGGACGGAACAAAAAAGAAGAAGGACAAGAAATCGAGTGGGAAAGATGAAAAACCCAAAAAAAAGAAAAAGAAGGAAGAAGCACCTGAAGTTTGGAAATGGTGGGAAGAAGAACCTTTACCAGAGGGTGTGAAATGGAAATACCTGGAACACAAGGGACCCGTCTTTGCACCCCTCTACGAACCCATCCCTCCCAAGGTCAAGTTTTTCTATAACGGTAAGGAGTTGTTTGCTCTAGATAGAACATTCAGTATCATCTACACACAGATATCTGTGTTGGATTAAATAACCAATTTAAGTCAGAGAATGAGAGCATGTGAGCATGTGGGGGGTGGGGGTGAGGAGGAGAGGGGGTGGTGGAGAGGAAGAGGGGGTGAAGAGGATGAGGGGGGAGAGGATGGGGGAGAGGAGGAGAAAGGGGTGATGGAGTAGGTGAAGATGGACTACTGTAAAAGTACACATACACTAAGTAATATGTAACAGTTTAACTGCTTTGTTGTAAGTTGAAGCACTGCAAGAAACAACTACTATTATCATTGGGAAGTGTGAAGGTGTACTACTGGTAAACATCCTCTGCCGCAACTACATTCTGAATGTGTCTGATGATAGTCTTGTGTGTCTGTTTATTATTCTTGTTTGCAGGTGCGCATGTACTCCTCAGTCCTGAAGCTGAAGAGGTGGCGGGTTTTTACGCTCGGATGTTAGATCACGAGTACACAACTAAGGAAGCATTCAACAAAAACTTCTTCAGGGATTGGAGGAAAGTAAGTCAGTCTTCCATTGTATTGGCAATGAATGGTGGTGAATGGTTGAATGTAATATCATTTTCTCCATTGCAAAGGCAATGAATGAATGGTTGAATGTTATATCATATTCTCCATTGCAAGGGCAATGAATGAATGGTTGAATGTTATATCATATTCTCCATTTCATGCGCAATGTATGAATGGTTGAATGGTATATCATATTCTCCATTGCATAGGCAACGAATGAATGGTTGAATGTTATATCATATTCTCCATTGCATAGGCAACGAATGAATGGTTGAATGTTATATCATATTCTCCATTGCAAAGGCAATGAATGAATGGTTGAATGTTATAACATATTCTCCATTGCAAAGGTAATGAATGAATGGTTGAATGTTATATCATATTCTCCATTGCAAAGGCAATGAATGAATGGTTGAATGTTATATCATATTCTCCATTGCATAGGCAATGAATGAATGGTTGAATGTTGTTTCATTTTCTCCATTTCTTAGGTGATGACTGGCGAAGAACAGACACTGCTCAAGGATCTGAAGAAGTGTGACTTCTCTCGTATGCATAAATACTATCTGGAGCAAGCAGAACTGAGAAAGAACAGAACAAAGGAGGAAAAACAGGTCAGTAATAAACAACAAAACAAAGGAAAGAAAGATAATTGAAGTAGGTAAGGACGATACTTTGGGTTAAATTATAGAATACTATAGTATGCTAAGACTGGGGGCATCTTACTTATTTCAGTTGGGTAAAACTCATTTAATTGTTGTTTATGATGAGCTTTCAAAATATTGGATTTGGATGGTATAAAAAGCAACAAATTTGTACGTATTTAGATGCCAGAGAGGCCACATGATGTTATGTGTCTTCTGGTATTTATATGCAATGTTGGAGTAATTTCATTTTGCTCTACAAAATTTTGGTTGTGATCTTACGCTGTGATCAATTAGAAATGTTAGGCTTTGCAATGATATGTGATTTTTTGCTATGGTATATCATGTTGTTATGCTATGCATATATGTTACTATATTGTATGATGTGATGTCATGCTAAACTGTTTTTAATGTTACTATGTTGTCTGATGTGGTGTCATTCTATGCTGTATTTAATGTTACTATGTTTTATGATGTGGTTTCATGCTATGCTGTATTTAATGTTACTATGTTGTCTGTGGTGTTGTGTCATTCTATGCTGTATTTAATGTTAATATGTTGTCTGATGTGGTTTCATTGTGTGCTGTATTTAATGTTACTATGTTGTATGATGTGGTGTCATGCTATGCTGTTTTTAATGTATCTATGTTGTATGATGTGCTGTCATTCTATGCTGTATATAATGTTACTATGTTTTATGATGGGATGTCATTCTATGCTGTATTAAGTGTTACTATGTTGTCTGATGTGGTGTCATGCTATGCTGTATTTAATGTTACTATGTTGTCTGATGTGGTTTCATTGTGTGCTGTTTTTAATATTACTATGTTGTATGATGTGATTTCATGCTATGTTGTAGTTAATGTTACTATGTTGTCTGATGTGGTGTCATGCTATGCTGTATTTAATGTTACTATGTTGTATGATGTGGTGTCATTCTATACTGTATTTAATGTTACTATGTTTTATGATGTGGTGTCATGCTATGCTGTATTTAATGTTACTATGTTGTATGATGTGATTTCATGCTATGCTGTAGTTAATGTTATTGTGTTGTCTGATCTGGTTTCATTCTCTTCTGTATTTAATGTTACTATGTTGTATGATGTGATGTCATGCTATGCTGTATTTAATGTTACTATGTTGTATGATGTGGTGTCTTGCTATACTGTATTTAATGTTACTATGCTGTATGATGTGGTGTCCTGCTATGCTGTATTAAATGTTACTATGTTTTATGATGTGATGTCTTGCTATACTGTATTAAATGTATCTATGTTGTATGATGTGGTTTCATTCTGTGCTGTATTTAATGTTACTATGTTTTATGATATGGAGTCAATCTATGCTGTATTTAATGTTACCATGTTGTATGATGTGGTGTCATGCTATGCTGTATTATATATATCACATCATGAGGACATGAGGTACAAATTTTGTGGATTTGATTTTTCAAAATAATTTGTTAAAACTGCATGTATCTCCTCTTGCTTTGTGTGACCCAAACCTGACCGCAGGCTTTAAAGGAAGAAAACGAGAAGACGACGGCAAAGTATGGGTTTTGTGTCATCGATGGTCACAAGGAGAAGATCGGTAACTTCAAGATAGAACCTCCCGGTCTCTTCAGAGGAAGAGGCGATCATCCAAAGATGGGAATGTTGAAGAAGAGAATCCGACCAGAACAAGTCATTATCAATTGCAGCAAGTAAGAAACTCTATATTTCTATTCTCTTCTATTCGATTAACCTAATGCTATACTGTACAAACCAGACGTTCACATTTGAACTTTGGTATCATCTGTCGACATTATGGTAACGATTTAAAACATGTTTCAATAAACTTCTCTGCTTATTTTACTACTTGTGGCCATCTATTCTATGTTAAGTTGACATACCAGGGACAACATTGATGTATCTACTTAGTCATTACCTTCCAATACTTGCAGAGTTTATTTTCTCTATTCTTTGCTCTGTGCTATACTTCTTTTTATTATATTTTAGAATTAACTTATACACACCCATTGTAGTTTTCAGTCCACCCTTTGGCTCATATGTAAATTCCCTATTTATGAATGACTGTTTGCTCAATTGCTAATGAAGAAACTTGAAGAAACATGAGAATGTGTATCAGCTGTTTCCATTAACTGTAAATCTTCTCTTGCAGGGACTCCAAGTTTCCTGAGGCACCTGCTGGCCACAAGTGGAGGGATGTAATACACGACGATAAAGTCACTTGGCTATGTTCATGGACGGAAAACATCCAAGGTTCTAACAAATATGTCATGTTGAACCCCAGCTCAAGGCTTAAGGTGAGTCCTATTATTATACTTGCCATATGTGAACTCAGAAAAGCAGTTAAAGAGTTTGTAGATTTGTCGTTCATTTTGTATTTTTGTTTATGTGTGGGAGGGAGAAGGGGGGGGGGGCTTGGTTAGACAGACAAAGGTAAGGCTCTTAGTTTCATTTCCATTTTTGATATTACATAACCATTCTCCATTTTGCACCAAATTATTTCAGACATTGAGTACAGTATTATAAATGTTGTGAAATGTTTCCAGTGGAGCTATTTGGCTATGATTGAACATGCACTAAGAGTCCCATGTTTTCTAAGCTTAGTTTGTGTCATGCAAGTTCTTCTGAAGGCACTAAATAGAATGAAGATTGTCCTTTGTGACCTCCATGGATTTGTACCTATAGTTTTACGTTAAAATAATTTTGACAAAGTTTCAAACATTTTAAGTTCTGACAAGGTTGCAAAAATTTGCATTAATTTCTTTATTAATTATTATTCGTTTTAGGGAGAGAAAGATTGGATGAAATATGAGACTGCCAGGAAATTGAAGAAATGTGTGAACAGAATCCAAGATGAATACCGGCAGGATTGGAAGAGCAAGGAGATGCGTATCAGACAACGGGCTGTAGCACTCTATTTCATTGATAAGGTATTGATCAGTGTACATCTTGGGATATTGATCAGTGTACATCCTGGGATATTGATCAGTGTACATGCTGGGATATTGATCAATGAACATCCTGGGATATTAATCAATATTTGTTATCACAATGTTATTTTAATCAGATGATATAAATGTGCGCTCAACTTTGAACAAGCCAAACATTGCCTTTTGCCAACATAAATTTGTCATACCTTCAAGGGTTACACAAATTTGTTGTATATATTTATATTGTTTACTAATATTTAGAGAGAGTATCCAAATGTTAGTCTGAGGCGGTATAGACAGGTGTGAATACTAGAGGTGAAACATGTAGATAGATATGTAGCAGATGTTAATACAACCAACTGGAGTTTGCATTCAAGGTGTGTGTGGATGATGTGTTAATTGCAAGTCTGTAGAAGAAGAAGAAGAAATTTACTTCACCAAAGCCTGTGATAAATGGTGGGTTTTGTATACATTTTTTTGTGTGAATTCTTGAATCATTTTGTCACGAGATGTAACCGTCTTTTCTTCTTCTTCTCTGTTGCTGTGATTCAGTTGGCGTTGAGAGCTGGTAACGAGAAGGAGGAAGGGGAGACTGCTGACACAGTGGGCTGCTGCTCCCTCAGGGTAGAGCATATCAAGTTACACGAAGAGGATGAGGGACAAGAATTTGTTGTTGAGTTCGATTTCCTCGGAAAGGACTCCATACGATATCAGAACAAAGTACCAGTAGAGAAAAGAGTGAGTAATACACTGTTAATGTTTAAGTCATGTGACCAACTGATACAAAGCATGTGGTAAATTCATGATTTTCTGATGAATGAATAGCAAAACCTTAAGTGATACATATTCCTGACAACGGAAATCATCCCTTGAATGAATGGAAAGTTGCTGACTATCACATTTACGAAAATGGTACATCATTTTTCCATAATCGTGGGTGTGTAACAAAGTAAAAAGATAATTCAAAAATCCCCTCGTTCAAATACAATTTTACAAAATCCAGGAATGATTTAGCATTTTCATTTGGAATAGCAATTGGGGGGGGGGGGGGGTGTCTGCAATTTTTGTTTCTCAGGAAGTACAGAAAATGTGAAGTTTCTCAGTACAGAAAGTGCTGTACATTATTGGTAATTGTGAAACAACTTCATTTGTTTGCATTTTACTGCCAACCATCCAAAGAATTATTCAAAGCAAAATGCTGGCATAGTCATTGACCTCTCGTAATTACTATTCATGACATTTTTTAACTTGATATTCATGAGGTTGTTGAACATTGCTAATCACAGTTTGTATCGTGACATACTGAGAGCCTACTACTGCAAGAACCTTTAAATGAAAGAGGATATCGTGTATTAAATTAATTTCCTTGAGTCAGAAGCCACAATATTATATAGTATTTTTTTTTGTGGCTTTAGAGGTTGGCACACCC
>KN885209.1:13810-27067 GCA_000934455.1 Apostichopus parvimensis
TGAAGTGTGTTCGGGGGAGATCAAACATGGTTTTCCAACACTGCCGTATTGATGAGTCCTAAACAATTATTGCTGGTTGGTTGCTCCTCCAGGTTGGTCGAGCGTAAGAAGAAAGCAGTTGAGAGGCTGGAGGACCAGCTGGCCAAGCTGGAGATGAAAGCCACAGACAAAGAGGAGAACAAGGAAATTGCCCTCGGTACCTCCAAACTCAACTACTTGGATCCCCGTATAAGTGTCGCTTGGTGAGTATCATTCACATCAAACCTCTCTGTATCAGTTGATAAACAGGAAGAATGAACAAGTATGGAATGACTGAATTATAATAAAACAAAAACAAAACTTAAAACACTGGACACAACTGGTAGGTCACTCCCTTTAAGGAGAACGAGATGACAAGAACTTAACTTGAAGCAAGAACCGGCTTTTTATTGCCAATGACATGATTTTTTGTTTTCCTTTTAACAGTTTGTAAGATCTTGTGAAAGAGCTAGCTCTGTAGAGTTTGGTTTTAGCTTGAAGGTCATATTTTTGATGGGAAACTTTCAGAAGTAAATCCAGCTTTTGAAGTTTTGGTGGCCTAAGATATGTCAAGTAGGCTTGGGCAACTTACAGACCTACCAATTATCTGGGGCTTGTACCTCAAGGCACACAAAATGTGTCTTTCTACAGGTGTGAAGGTATTGATAAAGGGAAGAGCACCCACCATATCGTATTATTAAGGCTGGAGATTTAGTTGTATCCGCTGTAAGTTTGTTCAGATTTTACAGTTTGTAACAGATTTTTACAAGTTGTTACCCCTTTTCCTTTTTGCCGTAACAGGTGTAAGAAGTGGGAAGTTCCTATCGAGAAAGTCTACAACCGAACCCAGAGGGACAAATTTAGATGGGCGATAGACATGGCAGAAAAGGATTATGAATTCTGATGGCTGATAGGTTACCATGGTAGCAACTGTTTTCTTCCAACCACACTTCTTATTGTTTTCCCACCAAAATTACTAACATTGTTTGGTCATAGTTTGTTTTATTTGTTGCTCTTGTCCTCTGATATCTAGAGGTTCTGTTTCATCCTTTCATCATTCAAAATGGAACCTCATTGGTGATCCTTTTAAAGTTGGTGGTCAAGTGACCCATCACATTTCAAATTGGAGGTAATGGCTGTTACCAAATTCTGCCCCCTCTCACCTTTTTGTTCAATTTTTTTTTGTTATTCTCCAGGGTAATGTACAGATAACAAAAAATACAGATATTTTGTGTAAATTGAGTGATAGTATTAGTCTTAACAGATACTAATTCTTCTATATATAGGGCAACTTTCCAACCGACTTGACCCCTTTTTGTCTTGATGGCAACTTAAGAATCCTAACACAATCTATATGAGAAATAATTGCCTAAGCTTAGTAAAATGGAAAGGTTCTGTAGTGTCTTAAGATGGCAAATCTTGTGGCTCTGTCCCTTTGTAAAATAGCAGCTATGCGTGGATTGATATGCAAAATAATTTGGTATTTATTTCTTTAGAGTTCTTCACGCTTTTCTGATTTCATACTAGTAGTGAGTGTCTAGTGGTCCTAACCCAGAACCCAAGAAGCTTACAGAGTGACTGCTACAAGTATTCATAGCAATTTAGTCTTTATTTGTGTCACAGACAGTGTTATCTGTTTGTTATTGTACGAGTGCATTCAAGGGGAACACACCAAGGTGTGATTGCAACCAAGGTGAATGCAATTAGGCCAATGTAAATGCAATTGAGTACAACACGCTGAGATCAATGTGAATGCAATTGAGTACAACATGCTGAGGTCAATGTGAATGCAATTGAGTACAACACGCTGAGGTAAATGTGAATGCAATTGAGTACAACACGCTGAGGTCAATGTGAATGCAGTTGAGTACAACACACTGAGTTCAATGTGAATGCAATTGAGTACAACACGCTGAGGTCAATGTGAATGCAATTGAGGACAACACACTGAGGTCAATGTAAATGCAATTGAGTACAACACACTGAGGTCAATGTGAATGCAATTGAGTACAACACACTGAGGTCAATGTGAATGCAATTGAGTACAGCACGCTGAGTTCAATGTCAATGCAAGTGAGTACAAAACACTTAGGCCAATGTAAATGCAATTGAGTACAACACACTTAGGTCATAGCTCTACTGTCTACCAGTAGATGAGTCATGTGACGTAATGGCTTAATGAAACTTAAAAACAAGCTTGCAATGAAGGCTGCTAACCATGTACTTTAGCTTAGCCCTCTAACACATTGCTTGGGATTACCAACTGGTAGCATAGAACTGCAATGTCACTGTGTGTGTAGAATTACCACCTGGAAGCATTCTATACTTCCATGGCAATGTGTGTGTGTGTAGAATTGTTTCTGGAAGCATTCTATACTTCCATGGCAATGTCTGTGTGTGTAGAATTACCACCACCTGGAAGCATTCTATACTTCCATAGCAATGTCTGTGTGTGTAGAATTACCACCTGGAAGCATTCTATACTTCCATGGCAATGTCTGTGTGTAGAATTATCACCTGGAAGCATTCTATACTTCCATGGCAATGTCTGTGTGTGTAGAATTACCACCTGGAAGCATTCTATACTTCCATGGCAATGTCTGTGTGTGTAGAATTACCACCTGGAAGCATTCTATACTTCCATGGCAATGTCTGTGTGTGTAGAATTACCACCTGGAAGCATTCTATACTTCCATGGCAATGTGTGTGTGTGTAGAATTGTTTCTGGAAGCATTCTATACTTCCATGGCAATGTCTGTGTGTGTACACCTGGAAGCATTCTATACTTCCATGGCAATGTCTGTGTGTGTAGAATTACCACCTGGAAGCATTCTATACTTCCATGGCAAATGTCTGTGTGTGTAGAATTACCACCTAGAAGCATTCTATACTTCCATGGCACTGTCTGTGTATGTTGAATTGCTGTCTGGAAGCTTCTATCCTTCCATGGCAATGTCTGTAAGGTTTGTGTAGAATTGCTGTCTGGAAGCATTCTACCTTCAACCAATGCTTGCATTTTGGTGTGTCTGGAATGACCGTTTTGTCCCTTAAGTTTGCTTGAATGTTTAGTTGCTTGAGGTGATTGATTGATAGCATTGTACCTCCCTATCACATGGCTGCTGTTTATTTAGTGCATGCTATAACCTTCCTTGGAAGCATTCTTCATTCCCTCACAAAGTTAGTCGATTGGCACATTTGTGCGGTCTGATATCTGGGATCATTGCATCCTTACAGTCTGTTGATTATCCGTTAGATTCCTGCTTAAAGATGAACATTACAAATAATGGAATCATGATTATAGGTTACCCTCACTATCACTCTCATAAAATAAGAAGTGCTCATATTTTCTTAACTTTGGTCTATTTTAGAAAGCAGTTTGTTGTGGATGAGGAAGAAAGAATGAGCTGCACCATGTTGTAACAAAGTAAAAATAAACATCTTGAAGTGATGTGTGTGAATTCAAGTATTTTTTAGGGAGTTTAACTTTTGAGTCTATTCAAACATATCTTTATTCTCACAATTGCATCTAAGAACTTATATTGCTTGCTCTGAGAAGATGTTGAGAGTTTTCTGAGCAAGCCTCCTTGTTTCTTTCTTTCTTTTCTTTCTTTTTCTCCGTCTCCGTCTTCTTCTTCTACTTCTGTTCGTTTTTCTGTTTACTTTTTGCTCTTTTTTCTTCCTGTGGAAGTTGAAAAGTGAAATAACAAGACAGATTGCCCAAAAAAATATGGAAATGGGTGGAAATTGAATAGTACTACTACATGAAGGTAATATTGAATATTAACAGTTTTCATTGTGGATTTGAATGAATCAAAAGTTCAGACTTAATAAGAATAAAAATAATCTCGTTGAATTTCTCCTCAAGGACTGTGGATGTTATTTAATTTTTCTTTCTATCTTTGTGGGATATGAAATGCCAATGAAATTTTGTATATAAAGAATTCAATTTTTAAACTGTAGGTAAACCAACAGGGAGATAGATGCGCTATGGAGTTGTGTCGTAGCCGAAAGAATTTATAGTTGCGTTAATAGAAATTGCTAATTTTGTTTCATTCTGTAATATGGTTTGTACTCTTTCTGTTAATTTTAAACTGTTGCTTAAAATCAAAATTACCACGTGGAGGGTTTATTCTTTCTTTTTTTTTCTTTTTTTTTAAACATAGTTTTTGAACATTTAGAAGTGAACATTGGAAATGGTAACTTGTTTCTGGTGATTCTCATAGTTCATATTCTCTCTCTTTCTAACAAGTAAGGGTTTATGAATACGTTTTGTGAATTTCTTGCTTTGTTTAGAATGTAATGAAGAGAGAGAAAAAATAAAAATGGCAGTAGACAATTTGAATAATTCTCATCTTCCTGAAGATGAATTTCTTTATGAAGGATGTTTGAAGATAGTTTAAGGTGGATTACTGCAAAGATGAGGTCTGAATATTCCTAAAGTGGAATTCTGCGAGTATTTAGATTAATATAGGTATTTATTAGAAAAAGAAATCCTAGTTGTTATATAAATAAGGTATTATCTGTTGTTGTGTGCTCAAGGGGCAGTGGTCTTAGTCAGATTAGGAATTAAATCATGATACAACTGATACTAAATTAAAGGTTCTCAGGCTACTTCTAATCCCAGGATTAAGATTTCTCTTGGAAGTAAACTCAGGAGCTATACCAATTCTTACAGATGTCATATTGTACGTGAAATTGAATGAAGGTCGGCCATTTTGTGTGTTTTCTGTTACCTGTACATGGTCATCATGACAGTTGTCACCTGCCCATCGTTAACTTTTTACTCCATCATCTTTGCTCTTCCTGCTCCTGTCCTTTACCTCCCTGTATCCAACCCTCACACCCATCATTGCCCCCCTTGATGCATATCTGCCCATTGATTGAACTGTCATGGGGTTGTTACTGGCTATTGTATCGATATCAGACAGCACTGGGGTCTTTCCCTTTGTCATAACAATATCTCCTTGCTGTGGATGTAGGACTGTACTGCTACATATATCATGGCACTGTACTGCTACATATATCATGGCACTGTACTGCTACATAGATCATGGCACTGTACTGCTACATATATCATGGCACTGTACTGCCACATATCATGGCAATGATGGCACTTTACTGCTACATATATGGCAGTGGTGGCACTGTACTGCTACATATATCATGACAATGGTGGCACTGTACTGCCACATATCATGGCAATGATGGCACTGTGCTGCTACATATATGGCAGTGGTGGCACTGTACTGCTACATATATCATGAAAATGGTGGCACTGTACTGCCACATATGGCATTGGTGGCATTGTATTGCTACATATATCATGCCAACTGCGGCACTGTAATGCTGGCAATGGTGGCACTACTGCTACATATATCATGGCAATGATGGCACTGTACTGTTACATATTTGGCAGTGGTGGCACTGATCTGCCACATATATCATGGCACTGTACTGCTACATGTATCATATCCCAGGTACTCTATGGCACTACGTTACTGCAAATGCTATACAGTTGGTTATATAGCAGCATGTCATACAATGAATATGTATTATAGTTTGCTCTGGGCATTAAACCAAGTTAAGCATAAAGCAGCATTACCATGGCAACAGGATTTTTAATAGCTTAGGTTTGTATGGTCCTACATTTTAGAACCTTTTACTTACCATCAGTAGAATCCCTCAAATTCCGCACCGAAATATTAATGAGGCAGAACCTCACACTGGCGAACGATGTATATAGGAATTAATTACAAGTGAATCACTCATTCTTAGTTAAGTTGTTCACTGTGATCGAGGTGTAACCTCCGCAAGCAAATATACCTCAAATGATGAGCTCTTGTTTCTGTTGTGATCGATCAGTTTGTGACGTCAGGATATCAAATTATTTAAGATTTTGTTCATCAAGAATAAGTTCTTTACGTATCTCTGTGAGTTTGAGGTTGTTGAGTTGTTTTAGTGTGTAATAGACTCTACATTAATCAGTATGTTGGTTGATGGATGTGAGGATTACGGTATGGGGATGCTGTTCCCTTTCACTTTTTAAATTCCGCATATATTATATATTTTTACGTAGCCGATGGTTCTGTGGTGTAGTTTATGATCGGTCCTGCCACTAATAGTTATTATTATTACTGAGTCGTTAAAAGCCATTGTTTTATGAAAGATACACACAATATCAAAGAAGGAACTTGGGTTCCTTTCTTTGCTATTAGTTTGCAACTTAAAGCTGTAAATGATTTCATTTGAACTGTGAGTTTTCTCAAACATCACAACTTGCAGCAGGAAAGAGTGAGTTATCTCATTCAAGTTAATTCTGCTCATCTGACCTTTTTACCTCTTAGTTTTAATTTTTCTCCTCTTGTGGTTTTTAAAGCATCCTCTTTCTCCCTTTGTTTTTTTTTTCCTTCATTTTTCTTATCACCAGGTTTTTAATAGTATAGAACCCACATCTTTCTACACAAGTGATTTCTCTAAGACCCTATACTTGGTAAGATATTACGACTATTGTAAGAATATCATTCTACCAATGAGTAATTGTTAACACTGTAAAGGATAAGAAAGCACTGTGTACAAACTCAACCCTTGGCTCTTCTCGTCTTTACTTTGTCATGTTGTTTGTAGTATGACATATATCACTTTATTGTTACAATTCAGTTCATATTTAGCATTGCTGCCCTCTATTTATAAGAACTCTGTATTTGTTAACATGTGCTGTTAGTGGTTGCTCACTTCAATTGGGTACGTGTGCACTTCACAACAACACGAGACAAAACGTTAAAGACAAACTTATGAAAGCTGATTTTCAAAATCTCATTGTCTTCTGCAATAAGATAAGTTCACAATACAGTACATGTTTTAAATCATTTCTATAGTATGGAATGGTTTTTACAAAATGAAGAATTAAATCAAGGTACCGTAAAGAAATGTTTCCAAGTATGTTTTGCTGTCTGGTGTTTTAATGACACCATACAACTGCAGAATACAAATATTATTCTGGTGAAAAGACCTGCCCTCAAAGATTTGATCAATTTCACCGTGGTTCATGAGATTGTATCCTACATTCATCGGCTTATGCGTTACAGTTCACCTCATATAAATTAATAATCTTGGTTGCAGTGCAAAGAGGGTGTGGAGGGGGGGGGGGAAGAAGGGACAAATGATTGGAGTTTGGTGTATGTTAAAAATATCCTTTAGGACCCGGATGCTGAATAACGTCTTCAATGAAAGATGAATAATATAGGCGTTGAGGTTATCTTGCAAAACGTGAACACCCCCCCCCCCCCCAACACACACACAAATATACTCTCTTCATTCGCACCAAACCAGAGATACCAACTTTCAATTATTTTGTCACGCTGGAATGGTGGCACAGCTTCCATATCTAAAAGAGAATAAAAGAATTACAATTGATATGGTGGAAAAGGAGACTGGTTCAACAAAATGATACGATTTCATAGTACTAGAAAACGTGGGAATCAATCGACACAGGGTGTTGGTAACAAAATACTGGAGGAGAAGGGGAGGGGGTAGGCTTACATTCGCAGTATTCCCTAACCCATACATAATATATCTCTCATAACATTTGCCGTTTCTCTTTCCGAAAGTTCAGGACCGTTCGAAAAAGCGATTTTGTTATAAATGAAATGAATTTCCCTGACACCTTTAAGGATAGTAGTTACTTTCACAGGAAACGTGTAATGTTAAATACACATACGAGTATTTTAAAATAACTAAATTAGTAGAGCTTCTCTCGTACTTTCGGCCACTACCTCTTTACAGCAAATGTCCTCAGTTCGCCTCCCAGAATGAGGGCGGTTGATCGAAACTACGTCATAATTCCTGCTTACTGCAGTATTCAGTGTTTGACTGCTCCCGTTGTATGCCTACTTTTTAATTACTTCTGGGAATGAAAGGCCCTACACATGCAAGTACACAACGAACACTGTAAGAAGCTGTTAAATCTCTTGTCAGGATGTTACGCATACGTGAGGAACTTATAAAACTGGAATAGATAAATGCCTTCTTTTGTTTACTTTTATGGAATTGCATATATGTTAAGCATTATATGCAATTTTATGAGTAAAGATGATGGAGTACAAAGTGCTTAGGTTTTCGGTAAGACAGTGATGATTCCCTCCTCCGGGGGAGGGGGGGGGGGTTCTAAACTAGTGTCACATCTCCGCTGGGAGACTTTAGTGCAGAACCCACAGCGGAATAAATTTATACTACGACCAGTTTTCTCAGTGTGTACACTTATATTTGATCCAGTACAAGAAACAGTTTCCTAAAGAATTTATTGATACCGACAAAAGTCGGTACTCCACGTAAACCTGGAATCCCATGCATGACGTCACATCTACAGCGTCACATCACTAATGTCTGTACGGTACGTAAAGCGCAGCAGTGTGAAGAAATTACATGTTGTAGGCCTAGCCTCCCACTATACCATTACCAGGTACGTACCAAACTACCAATTTATAGGCTAGTATAGTATCGCCAATGCACGCGTTTTTACGCAGACCATCATGTTACTAACGTTTAGTGATACTGCAATGATGATATTCCACAATACCATATGACATACATTTCAAATAGTTGTTCTGCAGGTAATACCCCCATCACTACCGGCGCTAGTACTGTACTTTAGATGTGACGTCATGCATGAAATTCCGACAGCAGCCTACTGTTTTCACGGCTTTCCGGCCACTTCGCCCAACAACCATTTCGCCCAAACTGCAATTTCGCCCAACCAGCCTGGTCATTTCGCCCAACCAGCCTGGTCATTTCGCCCAACCAGCCTGGTCATTTCGCCCAACCAGCATGGTCATTTCGCCCAACCAGCCTGGTCATTTCGCCCAACCATTTTTTTTACTCATATTCAGTCAGAATAATATACTTTTTCTATTTCACTAGTTCAGTTTGATTTATTTTGGGTTATATTACCTCGTGGTTGGTAAATTAAGTGATGTCCGTTCGATATCGATCGGAGTCTGAGCAGTTATTTCGGGTATAATGGGAGGATTACACTACTTTGGAAGTTATTTTATTACACAAACAAAGGGGAATCGGTGTGGACTAAAATCACCTTTTCTATTTCACTAGTTCAATTTGATTTATTTCGGGTTATAGTATTACACTACTTTAGGCGGTTACGCATACAATGGAAGTTTAAAAAAAAAAAAGTCCGTAATATTGAAGTATTATATTTAATCAATGTAACCACTGTATCAATCAACAAATTCCTTAATATTCGGTTCGTACCCCGTAACGTTAACAATTCCCGAACGTTTCCTATAAAACCTATCAAACCTAACCCCTAAACCACCGATCCATCCTCAAGTTTCCTTAATATTCGTTTCTTATCCCTTAACGTTAACAATTCCCGAACGTTTCCTATAAAACCTATCAAACCTAACCCCTAAACCACCGATCCATCCTCAAGTTTCCTTAATATTCGGTTCGTATCCCGTAACGTTAACAATTCCCGAACGTTTCCTATAAAACCTATCAAACCTAACCCCTAAAACACTGATCCATTCTCAAGTTTCCTTAATATTCAGTTCGTGTCCCGTAACGTTAACAATTCCCGAACGTTTCCTTACTAAAGTTATATAAACTAAATGACTTCAAGTTTCCTTAATATTCGGTTCGTATCCTGTAACGAACGTTTCCTTATTGAAGTATCATATTTAATCAAGGCTGGGCGAAATGACCAGGCTGGTTGGGCGAAATGACCAGGCTGGTTGGGCGAAATGGTAAGGTTGGGCGAAAGGGCAGTTGGGCGAAATGGTTGTTGGGCGAAGTGACCAGCTTCCTTTTCAAGTTACCGTAATTTACAAGATATCCTAAAATGTTAGTATTGCGATTTTCATGATGACGGAAAACCGCACTATAGTGTATATTGTATAGTCGCATAAATTGTGCTGGATTAGATTCTACGCTGGCATATATTTATGATGTCGTGGAGTTCTCAGTGTACAGGAACCAGACTATCATACCGGCTATAACAATAAGGTTACTCCCCTACAGTATCAATCAGAGTAGGAATCACAACGCACAATGTTGGATGAGAATTATTGCTTAACTACGACTGAGGCAAACAAAATATATTCTTAGATCATACTTTTGACCGAAATGGTTTCACTTGGATCATACCTAAACTTAAGACTGAGATGTAGCCCAGTTGACACAGAGCACGAAACTTATATATTAAAGTCAACGTTTCGAATCGAGTGAAAATGCTCGAGTCAAGTTGGGTCAATGATGAGTCAAATCGGGTCGTCTCGAGTCAGGTCAAAGGGTCGCTCCGAGTCAACTGATCACCAATGGGTATATCTAGACATCTGTTTTAGGGGGCAATACTTTTCTAGAGGAGACATGACCTGTTTTCTAAAAATTAAATTCTCGCTTTCTTGGGTGGAGGGGAGGGGGTCTGACAGATATTTGGGGCCTAGGCCCTAACCCCCACGTATAGCCACGCCCCTGTGATCACCGCTTCGATAATCACGCAATCATTACACAATTGACTCGAGTCAAATTGTGTCTTTTTGGATTAATATGCTCTAGCCAAAATTAAGTCAAACTAAACGTGTGACTCGAGTGTGAGTCTTTACAGTACCGACCTGATGTAAAGTTATGCAAACTCCCAGTTTTTTTTAACCTCAGGCGGTGGCGTGCACTGGATTTCAAATGTGAGGGAGGGGAAAGTTCTATATTCCCCGAGTGATTTAGGTACAGGCGATGAACTTCTATGTAAGGACCAGAGACGAATGAAACATTTTTTAAATGATCGGTGACCCTGGTGTCGTTGAATCTGACTCCCATGTATAGGTGTTAATATATTAAAGTCGTCCACTTTTGTCGGACTGTATTTATACTGTATCTTTGTGTTATGCGTTAGTGTTATGTTTGTTTAGTATGTGAACCTTCCAAAAAAAAAATGCGTTGTACTGTTACGCTTGATATAGACTATAATGCGTAAGAGCTGTGCGTGATACGTACTGTAGCCTGCTGAAAAAGCTTCATGCCTGTATATTTCATGAGAATAAAGATCAAGAGGAACTCAGTTGACAGAGTAGTCGCTAGCCAGTTAATCGCTTAGATCCACTGCCTCGCCAAGAGTAGATTCTGGGGAACATCCCTCCGGGTTTCTTTTGTTTCTATAAATGGACATGAAATGGTGCATTCTGGACCTGAACAAAAGATTTCAGATCTTCGGTTGTGATTTCTAAAGAATCACGGACCACGTCCTCGCAAGAATTCTATTGTTAAGCGGTATTATCAAAGTAAGGGTACGTGGAGAAAAAACAAACAATGGAGTCCTTGGTCTGAATGTAAAAC
The DNA here is from genome assembly GCA_000934455.1 of Apostichopus parvimensis. Classification (NCBI taxonomy): domain Eukaryota; kingdom Metazoa; phylum Echinodermata; class Holothuroidea; order Aspidochirotida; family Stichopodidae; genus Apostichopus; species Apostichopus parvimensis. The sequence continues at coordinate 25,172 of KN885209.1, forward strand.
GCAGCTGCGTGTGTGTGTGTATATGAAAAGGGGTGTACACCCCTGACAATGGTCTCATGCTTTCCCGGCTGAATGTAAAAGATCCCCCGACTGAATATAGAAGGTGGGGCCATGCGCCCCTCCCTCTCCTCACACGCCTATTAACCCAGGTAAGATTATCATCAAGTTTCAATTATTCATAGCTAACGTGGAAGCTAAGATGAGCTACTGGACTGATTTTACAACGAAATAGAACTATACTATACTAGGCAAGAACATGAAATCGTACATGGTACTGTGTTGACAATGGAAGAATTTATGATTCAATGATGACTGGCATAATTCGGTAAACAGACTTTATGATGACATACCAACGAAATAACCCATAAAATACCCATATCAAGATCACTGTAAACACGTAAACATCAAGTATAACATTCCTTTACATGTATTAAGGTCTACTGTGTTAACTCAATAAACAACTTACGAAAGCCTCTGCACTACCAGGGAGTTAGTGTTATGGAAACACATTTTGATAGGAGATGCAACAAACATCCTTTCAAAGAGAAACTTTTCTTTTCCTATATCTCAGCTTAGGATTGGACAAACCAGTCATTAAGATGATGAGAAAGAGTGCTCCTTCAATCCCAGTCTCCTCTCCCTAATTGGTTGTTCAAGGCATTGAAGACTCGCCCCAAACCGCGTGCGGCCATCTGAAAAAGTTAACTTTCTGTTGCTTGCAAGTGACGTTTTGTTCGTGTCGCTACCAAATGCAGACAGTAATGAAACGTGATACCTTGTTATCTTTAGCTGGACCTGAGATGTCCATCGCTGTATCGTTTGTATACTGTGCTGTGTGTATTGACCGCAGCTGTATGTACTGACTGTACACTATAGTGTCTAATCAGGGAGTTGTTCCATAACAACTCCCTGGTTTAATTACCGACGGTAGCAAGCTGTTTGTGTATTTTCTGGGATCGATGGTGGTGTTTAACACTTTTGTTACACCTCATTCGAAACTAAGGTCAGATTACCGGCATTAGACGTTTCTTTTTGCGCGAGTCTTCACACCCTTTAATTGTTCCGTTTCGCCCTCCCCCACTTCTACCAGCGCAAATGAACGAGAAAAAGTATAGCGACTGTTATAAAGAATGCAGCAACGTGTTTCTATAATGCGACTCGGAGCAATCATTGTGCACTGGAATGGACATATATGCTTAGAAGTGACATCATGGGAGTTTCCCCATTTCTCCCAACCTCGTCAAATATATACCGCTACTGCATTGGTCGTGGAACCAACTGTTAGCATACTTAGTGGTGTGTTTACAGCCAGCGTGACGTAACAAAAACTCTGTGAGAAGTGCCACTATACGATGTTTACTCGCTGTTAACCTTTCTACAATAGAAGAACTCGAGTTATGGGTTTATTATTCAAGAAGTACAAGGAAAGACGATAACTGTACTTTGGGTTAACAGAAATCACCCAAGCGTGATGCCATATGTAAGATTCAACCGTCGTCTATGTAGTACCATTTAGATATACTGTATATATTCCTATGATATAGGGCCAAACTAGCCAGTGTTATCCCGATAGAGACTATAACGCACATCAAATAGAAGATACCATACAGATGTAGGACAGACAAACCAACAGCTTACTTCAAATCAACCAGCCCGGCTTGTATATAGAAGGTAAACGTTTGTATTGAAATGACTTAATAATTGCAATCATAACCATAGCTAGATTTATAGGTCTTGATAATAATTTCTTTAAAAAACAAAAAAGAATAATGGAAAAGTTTCGGCTCCGTTTACATGTTTACATTTTTGGTGGCTTAAGTAACAATAGTACCTCGAGCCTTCATGTACAATGTAACTATTAGCAGTTTTCCGTTACAGGCGTATGTATGTGTGTAT
>KN885210.1:12586-45975 GCA_000934455.1 Apostichopus parvimensis
TAAAAAAAACACAATTAACCCTAGTTGCCTAGGCTATAGCGCGGCCTCATTAATTTACAATGCAGAGCCAAATTGCCTTCATAAATTGACTGAAAAAAAGTGATTATAATCTTGAAACTGTGACCTTACGTCATTCAGTATTCAGAGTGCCATGCGGTTTAAAAGAATACTGTTTTAGTTTGAAATTCATTCTCGAAATAACTTGTCTTTCATGGCTTTTATAGAAGAAAGAAGGGGGAAAATACCATAGACTGTATTGTGCAGTATTCCATACATAAGTTGAAAACAAACAAATTATTCTCAAAGATTCCCACAGTTTTTATCTAAAGAATCACAAAGTACAAACGTGATCATTTTGACACCGTTTAATTTTTCGAAAGAAAAGGTGCGTTCAGTAAAGCAGAAACATTGTGGTTAAATCATCGCTTAATAGGTTACACGGTGAACGGCTTTCATCGACGTCTAGGAGAGATTTTGTTTACAGATATATAGTGCTCAAACACCTATACTGACTTACTAAATTCGCTTAAAGCAACTTTTTTGCGTTTTGTTTGACGGCTTCATGAAACTGAGGTAACTGGAAAATAAGACAGTATACCGTAGTTCATCAAACTAAGATAAACTCTTGTGATTTTTTTGTCCTTTCAGCGAATGAGGGTTAAATCGTCTAGTAAGTGATGAATTCGATTCGATTCTCAACATTTTGTCGCCCAGACACTTTTTATAGTAGTATAAACGACGTGTAAAAAAGTAAAATGGACATACAATCAGCGTCCATAGCCTAGTGGTTAGGGTGTCCGCATATAAAGCGGTTCGAATCCCGGTGGAGGCTGGAAGTTTTTTCACTGTTCTGGATTTTCCAACTCATATATAGCTAGCATACCGTACTTCACACACAATTGAATGGAATGAGCCTGTGTTGAAAACTAAAGGCGGCGTAGCTACTGTCTGTATAAAGAATTGTCTTAATACTGTAGAAGTGGGATTACATTTAATGTCGTACATTAGATTAAGGCTATATAACACTGAATGAACTGAACGGCCTGACTTTGCGTTTAACGATTGGAAGTTGAGTGTGAAACTGCTTACCTTCAAGAGACTCCTGACAAGTAATTAATAATAATTAAAGAACGGTACTAAGACAAAAGACGTTTTGATATATACTGTTTTATCATCTTTGCTATATCGCTCATTATAACCCAAACTTCCTGCCTTGAATCATGCTCTCTCTCTCTCAGAGGAATAGTAACCAACTTTCTCATTTTCGATACCGGCTAAATCGACTCCCTTGAGGTGCATATGGTACCGCGATAAATTTGTTCGAAAATTGAACTTTGCATTATCGGTCTGTAAGTCGGTAAGTAAGAAAGGGAAATTAAATTATACCAAATGAAACTAGCGACAATGATGCTAAGCAGCGATAAACCACGTGAAACAGAAACACGTGAGCCTAATGGGTTTAGTTTAAAAGGTGAAACTCACTAACGCAATGTATAGGTTTAAAGCATTTATTGGTGATGTGTATAGTATAGACGTTGTTGTAGTATAACGTTATGTTAGTCTAGCGTTGTGTCTCCCACCGCACAATTACCTATAAATCAGTATTGTGGCCTGACTGAATGCAACAGCCAGAGTCTGTATACCGCGAGAACAAATAGAACTCAACCTTTTTTGTATGAGTACCAAGGATATTTGGAGTACGCGGAGTACAGGATACACGGCAATGATATAACCTAATATGCATCTGAGTACCATACGGACTCACTTTAAGTCCGATATAAATTCTAGTGTCTTCTATAACTCATGTCTTCTATAAGCTACGGTACTTTTCAAGGCAAAAATCAAGCATATGTTATAGAGAGTACCATATCATCAACACATACCTAAAGGGCAAGCAAACCGAGGCGTCGCATTTGTCTTCAATGATAGTGATGCTTGTTTTGATTGGATATAATTATATCGTACATGTTCCATCTCCCTCTCTACTTCCACCTCTCCCTCCCTCAACCCCCTCTCCCTCCATCTCCACCTCTCCCTCTCCCCGCCCACATCGGCCACTTACCCGCTCATATAGGATAGTGGTTTCTAGCTCGCCGCATACTTTTCATAGCTTTCATAGCTAGCTATACGAGCACACTTTAGAGAAACATATATGAACTCTGTTTCATCCCCTTCTCTTAGCTTAAGCCACACTCAACAACTCAAAACGTATATAAGTATTGCTCAAACCAGAACATCTGGGCTAAATCTTCTTTTGAAGGTTTGAAGGTTCCGGCCTTATATCACAACGAGCAGGAAAAACACCGGATTGTTAATTTGTTCCTTAATTAGATCTCTCAATAAACAGGAAGCCTGAAGTTCTCTTCTATAGTGGTACTCACCACCACAATCACCCCCCCCCCACACTAACCCCTTCCATTCCGTATCAATATATAGCTACCTATAATTATATATGCGAGCATGCTTTAGCTGTTTAGAAACCTAAGAACCCCCATTCACTCAATTGCAAACCTAATAGCCCCCTTTCTCTGAATTTAGGAGAGTAACAACTCCCTATAGTGCCCAGTATAGCCATACCGTACAAGTAATATACACATTAGAACAGCAGGGTTATATCCTTCCTTGATGTTCCGCCCTATATCACATCGACCAGGAAAAACATCAGATTGTTAATTAGCTCATTCATTACATCTCTCACCGAAACAGGAAGTCTTAACTCCTTTGCGGCGTCTGTCCTTCTTCCGAGGGTTTTACCATAATGACCTGACCATAACGGATATTTTTACCGACATGAATTGCTATTTAATCCAAGATGTTTACCCTTTGCGGAGTGTTTTCATCCACGTTAATATTTAGGCACGCATACTACCAATACATTAACCCTCCGTTTACGTCATTATGCACATCAACCGGAATTTTCTACCATCAAAAACAGGAAGAAATAGCAGTTGTAAATTTGCATTATAATTTGATGGTAAATATCCGGTACTGAAGTTTATCAGCTAATTTATTGCAATATCTCGCCAACCTGCCATTTTCCCCATTTCAATCAATATTAAAAGTAACTATTAATTTAATCATTCCATTTAATTCTGAAAAAAAAACGATGTTGGTAAAGGTTTAAACCTAAATGACTAGCTTCTTAATGTGTTCATTTTCTTGAAGGGGAGTGGGGGGGGGGTTATATACCAGGCGCGGATCCGCCTTTGTATTATACTGTTCATGATACAAACCTTCTAGTAAAGAGTGATTCGATATATTTATTACACACTGGCGCCAACAAGATCGACAACAACAACAACAAAATATTTGCGCGCATACTTTCTTCTTCTTCTATATCCCGCGTCGTGAAGGGGTGCACGCAGAACACAAACCTTTTTTTGGCTATTTCACTTCCGAAATACTTTGTTATTCTTTTTAAGAATTAACATGCATTCTTTCTTGGCAAGTAATCTGTTTGGTCTCTACGCTTGCCGCTTCATCCGGCGTCTCTGATTTTGTCAACATTCTCCGGTGAAGTGTTGAGGGTGGATAGAAAACTGCATGGAAGGGTGGAGGTTGGGTGGGGTGGGGTAGGGGGTTTGGGAGGTCTAACTCCCTCGTTGGCTATAAGCTTATTCCTTTCTGTGTTACTTGGATATTTGGGAGAGAGGCGTGAAAGTGGTAAGTACAATCTCGTGCACTTTTCCTCACCGCATGAGAATCTATAAAGTGATGCAGCTGTTTTTGAAGTATAGTTCCGATAGAATGGTAAACCATTCAGCTTAAGCACCAGGAAGCATTAAGTATATTAACATTGATAAAAACTTAGCCCAAATGATGTAAGCGTTTTCATACACAGTCTTGTATCAATTCTAAATTTTATACCGACCTTCACAGATTAAGGAAATTGCTAAATAATCTGCGAAGATGTTGCAAATGTACACAAAAAAATTGATATCGTGTTTTACTTTTAAATTGGTTTTCAAAAGTGCATGTTTGTTCTCAGCCAATAATTCGATTTTTAAAGCAGTTGTTTCCATCTTTTATTTTTACCCCTTCTTCCTTGTTTTGTTTGTTTTGTTTTGTTTTGAATTCACGACACAAATCGCATTCACTGATAGGTTTCATCTTAAATAAGTCAGAATAAATCATTCGAGCCTCAGTTATGTGTATACGACTAATAATCAGGCACGACGAGAGGGTGGGGGGAGGGGGGGGGGTGGGGTCACAGTTCCTGGCCCTGGATTAATTAGGAGGCCAGGAAAGTTGATTCTCATTGAAAGTGAAGAATGCAAGAAAGTGTCCGGTCACACCTATCAAGACGTTATTAAAACGTCCGGAAAGCTCCTTTAAGACCAATTTTGATGACTAGCGTCATCTAATGTTTATGCCTAATTGCTCATGTCATTTAAAAAGTAATAATAATAATAATAATTCAGCAATTGTTATAATGATCTCTGATATCACGAGATACCACTTACGTCATCATATAAAGTGAGAAAAGAATGGAATGATGTCCAATGAGAATGTCCGTTATGTATTATTCATGAGGAGATCGAAATTCATATGTTATGAGAGAAATAAATTCAAACACTATGGTCATTTTCCGGTTACTTTATACTATATTACATGTATATTACTATTTGTCTGAAGACGAGGCCGTTTCCGTCTTGAGAAGAAAAAACAACCCCTTCTATCCCCCACCCCACCCCCACCCCATAAGAAGAATGGGGAAAAGATAAAACTCACTATCACATTGGTGCAATATACAGGGCTATACCCCTTTTCTGCTGGGAACTGTATATATGCTCGTTCTCACTATATCGAATATAACATAAGTAAAACACATTATACATTGACACCTGTATACATGTGTATGCTATAACCATATGTCCTAATACCTGTATAAGTGATAATGGAAAACAAAATCGTGCAAATAAAAGGATGTATGCATGTCTATATACGTACGTACAAGGTCGTGCTTTATTGTGAGGTTTTGTGTAGGCAAGTTTAAGGATTAAAAGCAAATCTTATTAGAAGTAATGAGTTTTCCTCGTTTCCGATTTATTATGTTTTTATTGAAAGTATATCCCTTCAAACTGGTTTGCACCTGAATAGTTAGTCTCTTTTACAGCAGGGAAGACGGTTACCGGACGCATACGGAACGTATGTTATTCCTTGATGATTCCTTTGGATTTGAAGAGGAATAACTATATATATTTATATGTGGACCAAGGAAGTAGTATCATCTCCACGGGGTAATACTTCCATGTATGGAGTCCGACCAAACCTGAGAGGCGAAAAACACCAATAATACATAATAATCCAAACTCACTCGGAATCTTTACCCCGTAGATGAACAGCTGTTGACTGAGGACTATACTGCCCTTCCAGATATTAAGGATAAACATCAGTCTTTTACCACGGCCATTAAATAGCGTCGATTGACTCACCACTCCTCCGGATCAAAGCCCCTGGTGTGACGATAACCGCTAATGGTTTCACAATTACCTATCGCTTGTGTTGAACAGTACCCTCGTCTAACCTGCTATGTCAAATTCAATCATCGTTGGTACATCTTTTAACAGAGGCCTGACAGGTTGTAGAACAGTGATTAAAGAGAGGGAAATGTCAGTGGTATATCAATGGATTATCAGTGGTTTGGTATATGACTTACGTTGTAATCCTGTCTTGGTTGGTTCGTTGTGGAAGTATGTATTATGAATTATGGCAGCACAAAATTAATTAAATATGATGTAGACCGCTCAAAAATCATGTGCTATATCAGCCCAGACTGTATTCTAATACCCTTTTATCTCTCTGAGAAATGGCCCTAACGAAGGTTCATCAGCTTAAGTGACTAGACTATTTAGTTTAACACAAATACTATTAGAAAAGCAGAATATGTTCCGGCCTCAGGTGCCTTGTTTACAATACATTACAAAGTTCTCTATGTTGGATGTCCATCCAAGGGTGCTCAGCTGTTTATTTGAAGTTTAAAAGAACATGTTTCGGTTTAGGGGGGTATTCGATATTAGAAATTACATCGACTATAATATTTAGAAATTATATCGACTAATATTTAGATCCGGCCTGTACCGATCGGATGCGACAATGATCATTAACGGATATTCGATAGATTTAGCATATTTTCAAAAGGTGAATAACTTAAAATGACTAACACTCTTTTATCAGGTCTAAAATTCTGACTAGCTTCATCCTCTAATATCGTTCTTCGATAGTACCAATATGTCAACAGTTTGGCACAGAAGTATGATCAGGCGTCTCCATCGATTATGACGTCAGTGGAGAAACAAAGATATCAGCAAACAGATCAAAGGAGCAGTAAAGGAAGGGGAAACAAAACGGGGTTTGTCCTGGGTGGGGGAGTCCCCTTTTTTCTTTTTTCTTTTTAGCGAGGATGGGTCTTATTCCTTTCATATGATGTCCATTTATGTTGATATTCCTGAAGTAGCTATAATGTACAAATATAAGCCCAAGGACACAAGTGGTCATGGACAATCTTTCTTTTCATCGCGATGTCCATCACATTTTTGACTTACGTCATCAATAACTTCTTTTGCCTCGTAGTTCTTAAGCTGTAGTCGTTATTCACAAAATCTTACTATTATCTCTCACTCCGTCCAAAACAAAGAGCTAAGTTTATTCCTGCACGATATATCATAAACTTTTGCCACGCCATACAGCGAAGGTCTTTAAACTCTCTGACTGTCGTCCAGCGGGCCAAGTCTTCGGTTTGAGGTCTAAAGGTTACTCACTCGCCAGATATTTAGCACGCAGTTGTAATGGTTTCAGAATCGACAATATACTGACTGAGAGGGATGTCAAAACAAACTCCCTTGTGTTTGTCCAGCAGGTCGAACAGTCCCGCCATCAATCATCCGAACTGTACGGCGAACTTCTATGATCGAAATGGGCGGGAAAAATTACTTTGTCGAACAACGTTGCAGTTATTGTGCTGAGTAAGGTGTACGGCATAGGTCAACTTCTGTAACCATGGTAACAGTTATTTTCTGCGCAATGTCTTTACACAGTAAATCGAACAGGTATCGAAGCAGGTTGTTTAATAAAAGTATAGGCTTCACAAAGGAATGGAATTGTAACAATTTAGCCGCGGTCACTATACTATCTCCTGAGAAATTTATTATCCCGAACGTTCCCCCTTCCCATGCCCTCCGCCGCTCCTCCTCTCATTCACGTATAATCTTTAACAAATGACTTGTAATTGGGCTAAACTGCAGTGAATATTTACGTTGCCATATCTATACAAAATTTTTCACTGGAGTGTTAAAAATTATCCTTTCCGTTGGCCTCCGTACCCCCCCCCCCTCCTCCACCCCCATTGGGTGAACAAGACCTTTTACGTATCGCCTCTACAAACGACACTATACATTTTTAGGAATTTTAGGAATGATGTTGTGTCTAGTGCATCCTCGTTCCCCTCCCTTCTCTCTCCACCTCTCTCCCTTTCCCTTCCTCTTCCCCCTCGTTCTCCCATCTCCCCTCCCCGTCCCCGCTCCACTCCCCGTCCTCCCCACTCTCCTTTGTTCCCGGTCATCATCCTTTTCCTTTTCTCTGTAAAGTGAAACTTTTGACTCTTAACAACTGCCCGTTGTGATGTACCACAGTGAATGAAAATGTTGGCGCCCCATAGACCACAGTAAAATAAAGAGTTTTTGCGCTCTACTTGCAGACACCAGGGTAATCTTTGTACTGGAGTGACTAAATCAAAGCGTTGTCATTAATACTCCTTAAAATCACACTCCTAGTACTATAGAATATTATAATACCTGCTCTGAATATTGAGTATATTCTGAGTATTTTAGACTATGGGCGACATTGCCCTGTGGCAATCTCTTTTATACAATTTACCTTTTCTTTCCTCCTTATATGACGACCTCTTTTGTCTATAGAGACTTAAACTTTAAAGCACCTGCAACATCAAATTGTAAATCATATCAATTCTATAATGGATTATGTGTCAATGAAAATGTTGACTCACCCCTACTTGTATTATACAGGGGTATAAGCTCATGAGGATTAAGCCTGACAGGAGGGGGTCAAGGTTTAAGGATCTATATGTGTATACTCCAGCGTAAAATTGATTTTTTTTTTCTCTCTCTCTTTTCTTTATTCCCAAGTTCACAAAAACTTTAATATGAAAGCGCACGTTGTTAAACATATTGGACCGATTATAAAATACGCGCAGCCTACGAGTGTGCATTTGAAATTCGTAAGAATATTCAATATGGCAATATTGAAGGATATGGTTATACCACCGTATGGAACTTATCCATCCAAATATTGTTGAAAAAGGATTTTATAAGTTGATCAATCTGAGCACACCACCTGTTGATGTTTATCAGTTGTTTTATAAATTCTAATAATTAAACCAAAATGTTATTTTCGCTTCATGCAAACCAATAGAGCAGCATTACAAATGGCATCGAAAACCACTTGTTAAGGACGAATTTGTACATAGACTGTAAACACGTTATCTTAGTCAATAATAATCTTTTTGCATGTTTGCGTGGACAGGGACTTCCTACAGGGCCCACAGTACTGTTACTTGGATCAGGTAACTGTTGTCGCCGCTCATTTATTGGGCGGGACTTACTCACCAACTTATAACTCAGTATGTGCATTATATCCAAAACCCTTACTTTGTATCCCGGTGTAATGACACTAAATAAACGGCAGTCAAATTTCATAACTGAATTTCCCAACGTTACCTCCAGTACATCGCATGATGATTAGTCTTTGATTATATTTAATTGATGTCTAATTGAGCATTATGTTATGTTTAACGAGATATTAAGTCAACACCAATGGTTATTGAATTAGTTTGACCTAAGGCGCCACGTCATATGGAATATCATGTGAGAAGTGACTCCGAGGTGACAACAGTTGGTTTGACCAGAGAGTTGAACCAGGGAGTTGTTATGAACAACCCCTGGTTAAACTGATAAATAATGAAGCCGTAATCCGCAATGTTTGGAAATATGCTTGGAAAGGAAAGTGATGGGGTTGGGTTTGGGTGGGTTGGATGGGTGGGGTGAGGTGGGGTGGGGTGAAATGGAGGTCTTGTCAAGTGTATTGAGCCCGGAATTTATGTTCTTACGCTAAATCCTATGCACAAACATCAGCTATTGCAATGTATTCGGTCATTCAATCCCTGGGTGCAGGAAGGAGAGGGGGGGGGGAGGCTATTTTGTGAGGTATCTCTCCTTCCACCAAAGACATAGGGGGAGGGATAAGCTACAATACATAGAGGAGGATATAGCTACGAAACATAGGGAATGACAAGCTACGACACATAGGGGAGAGTAAGCAACGATACATAGGGAAGGAAAAGCTACGATACATAGGGGGTAAAACTACGATACATATAGCTACGATACATAGTGGAGTGTATAGCTACGACACATAGGGAGGGTTTAGCTACGATACATAGGGGATGGTAAGCTACGATACACGGGGAAGAACAAGGTGGGATGGGGCGGGGGCTTAATTTCACTCTTGCAAGATTGATACATTGGTCCTCTCATTCCGGATATTTATTTATCCCTTCCCCTTCCCGCCCCCCCCCCCACATGCTAACGCAGTCCATTTTCTATAATCTTGCCCACAATACAAACTATGATACAGTATCCCTGCATTTCTCTCTATAAACGTGAACCGTTTGTGCTGGTATATTTCCAGTTCATGGTTACTACCTGTATGTAGTTCACTTGTGGAAAAGTAAGTATTGTTGTGACCTGTTCAGCATATGCAGATACGAATCTGTCAATTGCAAAGTTACGTTCACGTAATTATTATACCTGTCAACCTTTGACCTGCGTACACCGTTGGCACAGACTGATAGAATGGTAAAGTTGAGAACAACTTAGCCCGCGGCGTTGACGATTTCAGATTACAATTCCAAAAATATGAAATTTCATATCACTTCATATCTTCATATGATCGATCATGGAACTAATACCGTTGACTAGAAATAAGTCTGGCCTTGAAATATCTGGCCTCGGGCATTGTTTTCAAAATAGCGACATGCGTATATATATTGTCAAATAGTAACAAACAAATAACTGGTGACTCTTTTTGGCGGGAATGACCATTATATTCACGCATAGGAGAATAAGTAGCCTATATGTACAAACGTATAGGTTAACTGTTAACTAAAGGGGTTGAATAATTCCTCAGAAAGATGCTAAATATGATAAATATACCCTAATACTTTAAACAGCATGGGTAATTTCATTCATTGTTTCCTGTAAGGCACTTATTTTACAATACTAAACAGTCGCCCGTCGCACGTAGAGGAAACCGAATGGTATTAAGCTCACAACCTTCTTTGCCAGGTTTACAGATTTGCCTTGAAAAATTGATTGTAACGATTGCAAGAAAAAATCTCTAATAATTAATAATAGCCAGCCAGTGCAGCTGTAATTGCCTTGGTGAACCTTTTTGCTTTTGAATTCACAGAGGTGGACAAAGTTCGAAAAACCGTTAATTCTTAGCCTCTCCCCTACCCCACCCCTCCCCAGCCCCCCTCCCCCAGGCAAACTTCAAAATGTGCTTCGCCGTCCGCTGTTTTCGAAGGGTTTGGAACACTGGTTTCCATGCCATGATAGCGTTGGTCATTGCGGCATTTATATCCATGCGTACACATGCTACCCCATCCCCTCATAGAAGGCTTGGAAGGTACAACCTGAAAATAGAAAGCTGGTAGGTCTTGCTAGGAACTTAAGAAGCGTTCATAGACGCCTGGCATTTATGGAACGCGAAAAGGACCACAACATATGATGATGTTAATGATGATCTAATTTTATACGTTCATGTACTAAAAACTTACGATCATGTACTAAACATATACGATGATGTACTAAAAAACTAAGATGTACATCAAAACATATACGATGATGTACTCAGAGAACAAGTGTGTATGATACAATCAGGAGCGGGGGGGGGGGGGGGTTGAGACAAAGGGGGGGGGTAGGTTATCCACATATTTTGAGATGAGGGGTAACGAACCAAACGATTGCTCGGGGAAGGGGGAGAGGAGGGGTGTACCCCTCCCCTTCAGAAATTTTGACAATCGAGATATTGAATAATGCATAATGGTGCAACTTGGAGATGATTTTTTGCTCTTTAGTCCTCAAATAGAGCACACAACAGCCTACCAAATAATTTTCCCCAAGGGCAACGATAGTATACCAACTCTAACGAACTATACAGGCACAGTCATAGCGACATAGCCACGTACATTACAATACCTACGTATTTGTTTTAGCTTTCTAGCGATATAAAAATGTTAGGGTATATCTATAACATGGTTGTTAGGAGAGCCTATAGATTAAGCTTGCGGATTGCGTAACTGCATGAATAGAGATAAAAGCACGTCGATGTCAAAGTGTAGGCCTATACTCTTTTACTACTTTCTAATACTTTGCTCACGTTGCAAACATTTCAAAACGAAACTGTTTTCACATTCACTCGAAATCGTTTAACTTTAGCCGTCTATTTCCATGATTTTTACATCAAAGACTCCGGCCCAATGACGTATACATCTGCTGTAAACACTGTATACTCTACGTCATTGTCCGTTATGTACAAATCTCCTTTTATGTCTGTGACAATCTATCGAGAGAAAAACATACCCCTCTGGTGATGTCCTATACACTCAAATAAATTCATCGAATTCACGAGATCTTTGTTGAGACTCGAAAACAGCCTTTTGGTGTATAGTACATATCTCTTGAAAGAACCTAAATTCCGTAAAAGTAGCATAAACATGCAAGGGTTAGTTTGTTGTTCTGTCTAAGTGCTACTATTATGAGGATTTATTCAACTAGTGTGCGATAGCCTCATTCTAATTTTGTAAGCAACACGTCTCCTGCTTGAAGAAGAAAAGAGGTAAGCCTTTTTGTTGGCAGGATTGACTTTACATTTAAATTGTACAGACCTGTTACTTCAACCACTCGTCCTCTATTTATGACTGTTTGTAGATAAGTAGTGTGGATAATAACATTACCCCGCGGGGGAGTGCTAAAGTTTAACTAGTGATACACAAACTCAGACGTTATATCTGACGGGAAGCAACTGACAGAAAATGACAGAAGTTTTAGAGAAAGTTACATATCTAGCTTCTATCTACCGTACTCAATTACGCGACCCACGTTAACATTATGGAAATAGCTAGATGTTGAATTCGCTTGACTCAAGATGCTTGTCATTATCCCGTATATGCTGCATTCCTGGGTGAAGGGGCTTGGGAGAGGGACTACCACCCCGCACCCTCACTTCCACTTTAAAAGTTGTGGTTTACTGCGCGATCATATATACCGTAATTGCGGCATCACCGTGAACGAGACAGGAAAGATAAAGTGCCTTAAATCGTAATGTATTTGGTTTGACCACCCAAAATGACTCCTAATGAAATGATAGGCATCACATTCAAAGGATTGTAAATGCTAAAATAAAACATAATAAATACACAGAATACAGCATTTCCTGTATTGGACCAAGCGGTTTGTAACTCTGTCGCTATATATAGAAGCAGCCCAATGACCGAATGGTTATCAACCACATTCAGACATAGGGCTATCAGGTTTGACTGAGTGGTAGCCAAAAAGTGTGTGAATATCTCATGATTTAATCAGCATATGCTTACACTGTAACGAGGCTCACAACCCTTAAGCCCCCCCCCCGGCATGGTTACAGTATAGTGAGACTCTACGAAGGACAACTTTAATTTTCTGTTTCTCGGAAGATGTATCTATAGGGCTTTATTCCGTTTCAAAGCCATTTGGCCGAAGAAGGAAAAGCCACTATTTGTTGTGGTTCCTCTCCGATGCTGGTCCCTCTTTTTTCCTTGGCTGTTCCCTAACACTTACTACATGAGCGAGCTAACACCAAACTTAAATTGGAATAATGGATTTGTGTTCAGTGATGTTGTACTTTGTTGTTGATTTGGTTGTCTTTGTAAGCAGCGAGTATACTTACAACATAACTTAAAGTTTTCATCATACATTTCGTAAACAAATAATATGAAAGAGTTTAGTACATTGTCAAGTACAATGTTATTTCACGTGAAGGATATGTAGACAGGCCACACCGGTACTGTCATGATGTCACTGCTATGCGGCCACTGTTACTGCTATATGGCCACTGTTACTGCTATGCGGCTACTGTTACTGCTATACGGCCACTGTTACTGCTATACGGCCACTGTTACTGCTATACGGCCACTGTTACTGCCATATGGCCACTGTTACTGCTATATACGGTCACGGTTACTGATATACGGTCACTGTTACTGCTATGCGGCTACTGTTTTTGTAATATACGGTCACGGTTACTGATATACGGTCACTGTTACTGCTATGCGGCTACTGTTTTTGTAACTGGTATACAGTACACACCGTACTACTGATGCTGCTATGTTATGGACACTGCTACTAATCCGTTAGAGACACTGTGACGGGCAGCAGGGGAGGGACCAACATTTTATTAAGGAGAAGGGGTCTGGGAAAAAAAGTAAATTGAAATGTTTGACGTCAAGTGGTTCATATTGTGGCATAGGCCTAGTTACACTGTAAATTATGTATGTAATTAAGTCTCAGACGCAAGGTATTTTTTGTTTGTGTGTCAGGTTGAGGCGGATGTACACCCCTTTCTCTTCCCCGCATGGATCCACCTGTGCTACCAAGATTGTTAAAAACAATGCCACGTCACTTCTACGACACTGCTACGTCACGGCTGCCGTCATACTACGTCACTGCTTGCGACTCTACTGAACCCCCGTACTGCTATAGCATATAGGCTAACACGCCTACAATTGTATGAAACTGCTTCTGCCTCAAGTCACGTGTGCTAAGTTAGTGCCGTTCCGTTTAACATTATATGACAATACTACAGACTCGCATCATCATGTGTATATGATTGTATATCCCCAAATGCAAACAACGCTCAATAAATTTAATTTTCTATCCTTTATGTCACATATTTTATGCATAATGGCGTTCCTCGTTCATTACCAAAAGTAGCCGTATTTCGCTCTTATATTTTATTTGTATTCAACTTTCAGTGATTAAGTGTATTCATTGCATGTCAGAGACACCTGTGTATACACTATGACGTATTAGTATACATCCATTAAGCATCAGCTGCTTTATAACTTGGAAAAGGGTTTGTCGATAGAAAGAAGTTCACATAACCAGCTTAAACGAAATAGAAAAAAATAAATAAAGAAGAGTAAATAAGTAAAAAACCACGCCCTCTCTTCGTTAGTGAAATATGCTGGTATAGATGTCTACACTAAATGGGGCTATGTAATTTTATACGTTCCTGTGAAGAAAACTGCAGTAGTTTGTGGGGAAAATTTCTTTAGAATGCTTAAATTAAGGGTCAGCTAGCTGGATTGAAATTGCCCGTGGGCCAGATGCGGTTCATGGGCCACCTTATAGTACTTATAGACTTATGGTTCATAACTTGATTGATTCTCTAGCAGGTTCTTTAAACGTTATCATTGTCAACTTTCCACCATCGACTCTCACGTATAGAGAGAAAATGTTTCTTCTTAATCCCCCCCCCCCCCCAACAAAAAAATCGATCAATTCGTATATAAAGTCCTAGATTAGATGTCCATAATCAGTTTTGAAAATCGATGGCAAGTAATGAATCATTAAATAATTGCCGTGGTATTGATATACAAACAAGTTAGCAAAATATTCCCGCACCCGCACCCCCACCACATCCACCTCCTCACCCATGTACTTATCGACGGGGCAGTAACTTTCTCACACGTATGGGAGATTTGACAACTGAAACCGCTATGGCAGAAATGTTAGTGGCGCCCTTCCGGAACTGTGAAATATATTTTTGAGCCACAACGAAGATGTCAGGCCTGCACAGAATTTTCAGCTACAAACATTACTCTCTCCTTCCACTCTCATAACTTTTCCATATGGATTAGCTGACGACTTTTGTTTTAAATAAACATAACCTGTAGTTTTGCGGTCTCCAGAAAATGATGCATAAGGAAACCAACTAATTGACTAACGTTAGAAAATAACTTTGCTTGTTCAGGTTCTACCACACACAGTGCTACGAACTTGAAAAACTGCAAATGCAGGATTCTTGTATGTAAACAGGAAGTAAAGACGAGGTCATAATAACGAAGATGAATAAACTGACTGGCTTTTAAATATGAGCTAGTCTGTAAACGGAGGGAATATATTCTAAACATCGATATTTCGAATGTCTTTTCACTTTTCGTGGTCAACGGGGTCCGTCAATTGAATGTTTGCAATATTAATCCAGCATTGAAAATTATGTTGCTTATGATACATGAAGCAGAATTTAAAGTTCCCCTTTCTAAAAGTGACAAATTAAGACCGGTTATTACAGAGGGAAGAGGGAGGGGTCGGGGAAGGGGCTGTCATTATCCGTCGTGAACCATACATCCGTAGTTGCTCTACCGCGAGTTCTAGTGGAGAAGTCTTCGTATATAGTGTTAACTGTAAACACATGACCAGGATATATAGGCTACGACTTTACATACGAAAGCGCATTTAGTTAGGGAAGGTGGGTGGGGCTGGGGTGGGGGGAGCCTAGTTGTTACCACCCCGTCATTTAGAGATAACTGTATGACTGGTTATTAATTGCCTCCTCAAGGGTATACACGGACTCAGCAATGAACAACATCGTATAACAGACAGTTTGAACAACGGTACTTTATTTATCGACGTCTGCAAGAAATAAATGCTTCTGGAAGCAGATCTGTGCATGGCATAATCGTCGGAAGCCCGCGCATCTGTTTGTGCCATGTACCTCTCTTGTGGTAAGCTATTTGCTCGTCTTGAATGTGAGGCGACCAATCCTATACATTAAAACAATGTTTTCTATAGATCGTGGGACAATGGCCTGGTAAGTAGTTGTTATTGATTACTATTCCTAATAGTGATCACACAGTCACAGTCTCGATGCAAGGTGACTGGGGTTGAGAGCAGATCACTCGTTCGGTTGTTTAGTTTTCGTGCCCAGGTTCTTTCCTGGGTGACTTTTCTTAAAAAGTATTACTATTCCTAATAGTGCTTCAAACAAAATAGGACAGCTTTGAAATTGTTACAGTGTGGCCAGTTCTTCTTCCTCCAAAAAATTCAGTCAGTGAATTACCTCTTTCGAAAACGCGTAGAACTAGAAGGCAAACTTTATACCATTGGGTCGTCATAGACAGACAGCTCACTGACTGACAATCTATCGAGTTGAAGCTAGCGAATAGTACTGTGTAGTTTCTATTTTAGCCATAGACTACACTGACTAGGAAAGTAATCCCGACGTACTTCCGGTGCGACAGTGTGGAGTCAACACCCCTCTTCCCTCTCCTCCCCAGGCCGAGTGTTTGGACTATAAGCTGAAGGTACAACCACTTTGTGTAAGTTGAATAAAAGTTTTCACACGGTATATTCATTTCCCAGCTGCGCATCCGCCTTCGATACTGTTTGCCTTCATGATAGTTGCATGGTAATATCCTTAATAGGATTAAGGGATTTGTGTACCCGATAACTTCTTCACATGTCTGAAGGCTGG
The DNA here is from genome assembly GCA_000934455.1 of Apostichopus parvimensis. Classification (NCBI taxonomy): domain Eukaryota; kingdom Metazoa; phylum Echinodermata; class Holothuroidea; order Aspidochirotida; family Stichopodidae; genus Apostichopus; species Apostichopus parvimensis. The sequence continues at coordinate 29,180 of KN885210.1, forward strand.
TCTAGCTGACGACGGTAACGTCATCCAAAAGAACAGACAACAAAATAAATATCGGAATAATGTAACACAAACATATAAAACAATTGATAACATTGGTAACCTAGGTGAGCAATTCGGGATGTATACTTCGAGGATGAAATAACCATTTATTGAAAGTACATTTTGAGCGGAAGTTAGCGGCCATGACTTCAGATATGATCGTATAAACACGTGAGAAATAATAAATGTATGGGATACGAATAAGATTTCACATCTTCACCACGTAAGAACAATATCTTTGATCATGTTACTTCGATTATGTTGAGCTACATGTACATTATGACGTTGAAAATGTTGCACGATCATAAATAGGCCTACTGCTAAGTATAACTGCGATATATTCATGTTACAAGACTGATTCTCATTCTAAAACAGTGAAGTTCATAGGATTTTAAATGTTGGGGGAGGGGAGGGGCGGCGGTATGCCCGGAGGGGAAATTCTAAATATGGTTAGGAGCATGAACATTTAGGGCTGATCAGAAAAGTTGCGAACGAGGAGTGTGGGGCGGGGTCGTAGAGTGTTACTCCCATGGTAGCCTGTGCCTGTTGCTGATCCCACACAAAAATTCAAAGCTTAGAGATCCAATCGTGTATTTTCACTGGCATATTTAGACAATGAATCAGGTCTATAATTAGGTCTAAACGGCGCAAGGTTGTGCTAATAAAAACGATCTGTTTGTGGTAATGGCTGTGCCAATCTCGAAGGCCACTTAATAATAGCTAGTTTGCGGACGTATTGTTATGGTTGGCGCGAATATAATCTCTTGTAGCCTGCCTATTTTATACATCCGGCGTTCCTAGAATATCTGATTTGTTTTTAAAAACATGTTATCATACTAGCCTTGTTTTGCCCATAACCAACAAGGATTAAATTAATTTTACCAGAGAGAAGCCCCCCCCCCCCTTCCCCAACCACTCAATAGGAAAAGAAAAGCGAGAAGAATATACTTAAAAGTCTTGAAGGTGCATTGAAATGTCTAAAGGCCAATGGTAACTATCTGAGTCAGTATAAGCCCAAAATTATAGCACGCTATAATTGCTAGAAGTTTTCATAAAGTACTTTCCTGGAGGTCTTTACTCTCCCAATTTTTTCTCAGACATTTTAAGGAACACACAAGATGACTGCATGTCCTAGTGTGGAAAATTTCCTCGAAGGTTGTATTAAAAACAGTTTAAGAATTTTGACCAAAGGTGACCATATTCGAATATCTAGCATATTTGAGGCCAATACAGCATACCTTTAGGAGCATGGTTGGTGCTTCTTTATAGTTGTGTTGATACATGAATCCGAAATGGTTCTTTCAAATTAATTTGACCTGCTTTCTGCTAATAAGGGATATAAATTGTGATGTCCCTAAATAGTTCGAGCGTCAATTATTATTAAAATTTGAGAACTTATTCGGTCAAAATACGACTCCAAGCCTCTTCCAGATCATCTAGCTAGTCCTTTTCTTGGGGGAGGGGCGGGGAGGGGCGGGGAGGGGCGAGGTGCCATATGTGTGTGTAATTTTGAATGTCTGCCTAAGCAGCTACCGGTATGCCGGATATATTTACCAAACATTCTTTTATTGTCATAGGGCGTAAGTTTTCGATCTCATGAACTTAACACTGAGTACGTGATGAAACACGAACTTGGTCAAATGTATTCCATGCGCGGATTCTGGGGGCTATCTATATGCGGCTGTACCCCCCCCCCCGCCCCCCCCCGGTCTAAAAGAAAATATTGAGTTAGGTATTTATTAACATGTACTTACGGGTAGACCGAATTAATAGCCTAATTATGCCTCAGAATGAATGCACCATTTCAAGTCTAAACTTTCATTTTCTTATTTTCTCTCGGGGGAGAACCACGTATACCGTACCTGGGAGTCGGCTTCAACAATCCCAGGGGTACAGCCCATTCATTATAAAATACTGGGATCCGCCTATGCATTCAGGTTGGCAGCATTGATTAACGACTATCTCATCACTACTTTTAATTACGAAAATTAATTGGATACTAGAATTTGAATCTTGGTTAAGATCGCTAGCATTATGCCTAATTAGGTATGACCTATGAACCCTGCATGCTGACTTGCAGATTCCTGTGATGATATGTTAATCTGCTAACTTCAATTCAATAATTCAGGCGCTGTTTACAAATTTCACTATCTTGTTCCTCACACAGACAACCTGTGCAGTTCCTCAGTATCTGTCTTTGATGATAACAATAATTTCTTATGCATATTTAGTCAAAATGGAAGAAACTTCTTCCGCATTTTCAAATCCATGGGCATCCGAAGAGCCCCAAACACAAGCCCTGTCGAACATTTTGCGATTTGCCAAAGGATATGGGTATAAATGTGATGTAAGTTGTAACTTAGGCTACTTGTAAGTTGTAGGCTATGGCCTAACACAACAAGTAATACTAACACTCAGTTACCGCCTAACGGTTCCGTAACGTTAAGTTACAAATAACAGTTGGATCCAAGGCCTATGCTAACATACATACATTTGACCTAGACTAGAGACATTTTTTAAAAAATGAGAAAGCTTTGCCAATAAAAAGATTGGATCACAAAGCTTGGCAAATTATTGAAACTGCATGTTATTTACAAAGTGACGAGCAGAAACACATGGAACTGCATACTTCAGTTCATTTACATAGGCCTAACGGGTAGTAACGGTAGGCTAGACTAGGTAGGCCTACATAGGCTAGGCCTAGATAGAAGATAGGCCTAAAAACTGTAAGAGACTGAAAGTATTTTGATGTCAGAATATTAAATATTACTTACATAAGGGCATTGTTTCCTATGAAAGAAAGCTGGAGTGCAGATTGAAGGCTGTACTCCCACTAAGTAATACTAATAGTATTTGGATATCATCATAACAACAACATGGATTGCCTAATTGTGCTAAGCGGCCCTTCCTTGAGCTTAGCCTAGCACATTGATATATCTGCTGTAGCCTAGATGTGGATGAATAGTGTTATCTGTTTCTTATGATACGTCACATGTATGACCTTCTCTAACCCCAAACAGATCATTTTATATAAAATATATTTTTTGATTTATGAACCTTCACAGCCATTTCCATTCAAACTCTCAAATAGGCCTAGTTTGTTTGACAACAGAGAAACTGACACTTATCAATATATAGTTTTCAGGTAAACTTTTATCATCCAATTTAAAAATGGAATTAATTTTCTTATTTTAAGAGTATCGGGGTATATAATCCTAAAACTAAAAGCATTGCTAAAGATGTGAACAAGGACACAGGTTCCCATACTTTATAAGCTTAATTTTAATAATATCAACTTTGGAGTTTTGCCTACTGTCAGGGCATCAAAATAAAACATTTCAAAATGTCACCTTAATATCTGTGTTACACTCTGCCCTATGTATGTGCCTTATAATTACGGTACAATAAAGAAAATATCAGCACATCATGGAATTTATCTTAAACTTAAAATTAAATCTAATGATTATAATTTTTTTGGTATTGCTTCATTTAAGTCGGGTCTTAAAGTAGCACTGTTCTTTAACATTCCTTACAAACCATAGACGGATGTTGGAGAAAGTAAGGGCTTACAGCAGCAGCTGGGTTCACAGGCAGCATCCCTGCAGATGATTGACAGATTGAGGCAGAAAACAGATCAAATGAAAGAAATTAATTCAGTAAGTATGCCTCTGTTTGAGTATAACAACTATGTTCAAGTCGGTTGTCCAACAAGAAACTTGTGGTGGAGGGTTTGGGGAAGTTGCAGAGTAATTCCTCTTCGAAACATCTATAATTGTGTGTGAGAATTGCCATGAGAGAACAATAGATATCTCAAAATGAATTTGTCAGGGGTTTATGAAGTTAATTTTTTCATAACATGATGACAGTAGTTTGCTTTAGTTTACATACAAAAATTGTTCTGTTCATTACCTTTTTTTATACTATTTTGTATAGCATTTCACTACAGTATATGTATTATTATTCCTAGACTGTGCCATTCTAAAATAAACATTCAAAATTGCTTCACTGTAGTTAAAAAGTCTTTTCTCAGTGAGCATCTCAGTCAGGGAATAATTAATTGTTAAAAGATTATGAAGGCGCTAAACTCTTGCCTTACAAAAGTTAATGTGGTTACTGTGTCCAAAAATTGCATTTAACAGCTGATAGTATTTTGAGATGCGATACCAGAAAAATGATTCCCCTGCCAATGTTTATATGCAGCAGAATTCTTTCAGCACTCAAAAAACAAACGACATCAACATTTAACATATTAATCGTTCCATTGCAGATATCGTCCTCCATTCAGAAACGACTCATGGACAAAGAAACTAGAGATATAACCCACCTGGACATTCTAGGTTAGTGCATTGTTACTGTATGCCTGTAGCACCTGTCATTTGCCAGATGCACTCACCCATGTATATAGTAAAGCCAATGTCAGGAAGATTGGGCCAGCAGATTGAATTTCTGTATTTTTTAGTCCATTTCTAAGACCATTTATCTTATAGGAATATTTATCTTCAAGATTTCATCGATGTGCGCATCTCTTTCTATTTCAGAGTCGAAGATCTCCACCATCAGTTCTCTCAACGGTCATCTTCAAACCATCTTGGAGAAGAAGCAAGAATTGACCACGAGGTTGCAGCAACCAGTGATCGGTGATAATCTCAGAGTGGAGGCGGCCTACCACGACCATGTCAGAGAACTCTTCCCTATGATAACAGTTCATCTAGCACGACTCAATCAAAATCTAGAAACTATCCAATGGTCACATGATTTCAAACAAACTGATGACCAGTTGGTGAGTAAGACAATAGTCCCTTATTTCCCCATTTGTTTTTCCTTATAGTTACTGTACTGTACCATGTTTTTTGTTGTGACCCTGGTCGCAACATAAAGAATGCAGCAGGGTAGAAAACTGGCGGTGTCTGAGAGAATTTGGGTGAGCTGGAAATTCAATAAATAAGAAAACATCAGTCCAATCTGTCGTTGAAGCAGACGTTGTCTAAACAAAGATGCTGAAGGAAGTCTTGAGTGGACTATAACTGTCTTGTATGCACAGTAGTAAGGAAGCCTACTCTGGATAAGGAATGCCTAGTTGCTGTCTAAAGTTGATACAGTTCTACTCAGTGTGGGACTCAATAAAAGGTTACCAGATTACATCACTCATACTACTTTTATAAGTGTATAACTAGTGTTGGGACAGATGAGTCCATTTACTGTAGAATCTAACCATGGGATTGAATCTTTAGACAGTCTGTGTTTGAAATCCAACACAGTTCTTCTTAGTGTGAGACTTAATAATAGGTTACCAGATTACATCACTCATACTATATATAAAAGTGTATAACTAGTGTGGGGACAGTTGAGTCAATTAACTGTAGAATCTAACCATGGGATTGTATCTATAGATAGTCTGTGTTTGAAATCGTACTCCACAGATGTTAGCCGGTTGTTAGCATTTTGTAAATCTTGACCCTATCGATAATTTGACTTTAAAATATAAAGCAGATGTTTGGAAAAATTGCAACCTTGGCTTGTATGAAATTAATTATTTCACAGAATTTAAGTAACTGAGTTTTGTTTTTGCTAATTTATGATGTGCAGACCAAGCAGTACACTAAATAAGTCATTTGTACAATTGCAACAAACATGCAACATTCACAAGAATATCCAGTGATACCACCAGGCCATTTTGGTTGAGTCTGGACAATCTCTTTCACACATCTCAATTTTGTAATTTATACATCTTAGTTTCCTTAACGTGTTTCACACCCAAAGTGTTGCACATACCTTATTTGTATCCAATGGCCTCTTTTTCCATTGCCTAACTAAGAGAATTGTCAACAAAAGTTACTACAAAGGTGTTCAGGGTATTGTAGAAGATTTCCATCGTTTGTGAACATCTCATGCGTTTTGTATTTTACTTGTCTTTTCTTTCATGTTTGCACACTTCACATCATAAATTGATCAAAATATATGGCATTTCCTAACTTTTACAAGTGACTGTAGATGCTAAAACAACAATTCTTTGGTATTATTATTATTATTACTACTCTACAGGAGGAAAGCTTAAACGGCATCGCTGGTAAACTTGCACAGATACAAACAGGACTTCAGGATATAGCTCAACTAAGATCAACACTACAGAACTTCTGATGTTGTCTGCAGAGCCCAGTAACAGTTGCCAATGCAAATGCCAGGGATTATCTTTGGCGTCCTCGCACACGTCCGACACACGGAGAGAAAAGGATCAAAATTCTCGAGGTACAAGTGAGAGTGAAGTGGTGACAAAGTGTGTTACAGATGCCAGTTAGCCCTTATAACATTCACTAGTGGATATTTTGAAGCAACCAGATAAAATTGACAATCTGAGAGCATGAACACCTTTCCAAGAAAATGCTTTTTATCCAGAGGTGAGGCTGTGGAAATGCAAGTTGTTATTGTTGTAGAATTTAGGAAGGCACAAAGATATTGACAGAAAGATGTGAACTTGTTTTGGTCAACTAGTTGAGTATGCATTGTGGTCTGTTGTATGCACTTGCACAGAGGATACGCTATTAGCTAATTAATTTAAGCTTCACAGCTAATTTAGTTTAATATTTAATCTGCTGTGCAACTTTATTGTTCTATACCAACAATTTGGTCTTAAAGGGAACATTCTATACTTTTAACCTTTAATTCAGGATGTAAAGTTGTATACTTTAGAATCAAAATGAAAAAAGGTTATGTAAGACTGTAAGAGCCTCCACCCATAAGAGGTAAGTGTTCACATGCCTTATCTTTTGAAAAATCTGCTTGAATTTGGTCCAATTTTTGTACAAGCGAATGTTGTCTGTGGCTGTTCGCTATTGAATTATTGTTACCGTTGACATTGCTTATTACCATTTGTGTTATTACTATTATTTCTTCTTAAAAAGAAGTGGAAGCAGGGAAGGGAGAGGAAGAGGGAGGGAGGGGTAAGATGGGTTTGAGAATGCATAAAAGTTGTATGTGATATGTGTAAAGTTGTTTCACTAAAACCGTCATGTTAAAGCTCAATGTGTTCTATGTATGATCTCTCAATTTCATGGACCTTGCTGAAATAAAGGAAAGAAAATTAGTTGAAAAACAGTTGTCGATTTTGCTGCTCTTTTGAATAGCCTGCTTTGTCTTCTCTCTGTTTTTCATGTCTTCACACATCCTGTGTCATTTAGGATTGATAGTAACCATGATAATGTTCTTATTCCTCTTCATGCCAGTCGTCATGCAAATTAGTCTGGTTTTCATAATTAATCAGCAAGACTGCCAACTTATAAATTACCTTCCAATATTTTAATTGTTAGGGAAATGATGACACTGTATTTTCCCCTCAAATGTACTACGAAGTAAAAGTAAATACTCCATACTACCCGGTCTCGCCCATCCCCACCACTAGGGGCACTGAGAGCCAGGTCAGACCCTGAAGTAAAATAGGTCACCGTTCCTTCTTATTGAAGTCTTAATTTGTTATTATGAAAATGAGAATAAATTATCAGTTACATGTTCCCGTCTTAACTTGAGTATATTATGAAAATGAGAAGATTAAGTCCCAGGTTTTGGGCTGTATCCCCTGCCACTCCTCCCTTTCATCTGGTTGGACACCGCTTGATGATTCATCGTTTTGCAGCAAGTTAGCACAGTTTTATGATTTGCCTGCTACTTGTTAATGTTTCCTTGGAAATTGCATTTTCTGAGCAACTTAATTCATGCAAAGAAAGTGATTTTGCATCTGGTGGCAGGTTTTAATCTCGTTGGTATTACGCAACATGCTAAATCTAGCAGAATTTAAGGCCTAAACTGGTCGTCTCGAATACAAATAGCGTAATAGGTATCAATGATGTAGCCTTAGGTTATATTGTACGTGAATACCCACCAATATTTCATCAACCCAAAGACATCATCCCCGTTACTGAGTGTTGAAGTAGAATGTACATCATTGACAGTAAGGTATCTTTGCATGACTCGTTAGACGGAAGTCTTTATAAACTTATTTTATCATGTCTGCTAAACGCAAGGAACTATGCCTCCGGAAACACTGTACTGTAGCATATCCTATGCACGACAAGGCCTTCAACATACTATACAGTTCTGTAAATTAGGCCTAGGCTATCAAGTATCATCACCTTTTCTACTGAGAAAAAAGGAAGATATTAGGAAAGTTCATGTGGCACTACACTGGTGAACAAAACAGAAAATATGCCACCATTTGGTATGTAGGCTAGCCCTCTTTAACATCCAGTTTTTTTTCAAAGGTGAGGTACAGTAGCACCACCCCCCCCCCTCCCCTTTCCCAGGATTGTCCCAGTCTGAACCAAAGAAATATGGTAACCCTACTTTTGTAGCAGCAAGAATTGTAAAACATACTACAGTATATGGTCTTTGATGCAGCATGAAAACCTTTTCAAGAATGTTGACCAAATTTGCAATGTTATTAATAATGCTCGTCCTCTCTCTTGCAGCAGTTGTCCATATCATTACAAGTGCTAGTTTGATATCAGCTGAATGAAGTTTGGGTGGAGCTTTTGCCGACGTTTTTACAGAACTGTGCATGGAATGTATAAACCTGCGTCACTGGATGATCTCGTAGTCATTCACAAGAGTTCCAACTTCATCGTGGTTAATAAGCACTATGACATTAAGATCAACAGTGACGATGAAACAGATGAATTAACTGTAGCCAATCAGTTGGCTAAGAAATTTCCTGATCTGGTCGAGGAAGGCCTTGCACATTATTTTAGGTAACTTTAAGAAGTGACACATAATGGCAAATAGCTTTACTCTAAGTTGCAGATGGAATCATTATATTTATTTGTACATAACTTTGCACTAATGTGCAGCTGATATCAGAAAATGATGCTTTTAGTAAATGAAATGCAACCAATTGGAAGGAGGAATTGGTATTTTGCATTTACAATTGCTTCTATTTCATAAAATGTTGATAGTTGCAAACTGACAGCAGAATTGTCTCTAACTTTCTTTTCTAATTTATGATTGTTACATGAAAATATTTGACCTTTGATTAGATGCTGTTCCAAAGTGATCTAATAGGAAGTGAAGTGTAAAACAATATTAATGACTACAGTGTATTTATAATTTTGAAAAGGAACCTGGACGAAGCCTACATTTTGAAGATGTCATTGTGCTTTCAGTTATATCATACCTGTTTACTTCTATTTATCTACATATAAATGGAAAGCAAACTTCAGTGACCAAGTCCAGAATATTTAGAATATGTTTCCTTTTGGCTTTTCCTTCTCTGTTTTCATGTTTATCCTTGGCTTCCCTGTAGATTCACCCACCGGTTAGATTATTCTACATCCGGTGCACTCTGCGTTGCATTGCACAAGAAGGCCAGCTCGTCAGCTCAGAAGATGTTTCAGAAAAGAGAAGTTCAAAAAGAATATCTGGCTCTTGTAAGTTATATCAGTCTTCTAGCATCAAGTGATTAAAAAGGTGGAGACATTTTATAGGCAGAGATTGGTAGGAGAAGCAGGGGAGAGGGAATTTGGAATCATATTAGAGGGACAGTCTTAAATCATAATAATATTCCATATCTTTTTAGCAAAGTGACCTTGCTATACAATAATTGGAAATAACCATTTGGAATAGTTTTCCCAAAAGTCAGAGTAAAAGTATATGATCTATGGAATTTCTTAAACTTATGGTGATAATTTCTAGTGTTAGAACAGTAAAACATACAAACATGTAGTAGATTCTGTAGATATTTCTCAAGAGATGCTTTGAGTAACCTCCTCAAATTTTTTTAATTTATTTTTTTAATATTTTTGTGGGACAATTTGATGTTTTTACTTTCATGTTTAAGTCCCTTGCGGTGCTGGTGACCAATTTTGATTGTACCCTGGTATGATTTGGTTGTACTTGAGTAACAGGGTATGTTTTCACTGTTGGTAAATGTCATATACAGAACACCCAGATTTTAACAATTTTAGCACAAGTGGCAGCTTGAAAATAAAAATTAGGATACCAGCAGAGAGTCATTAAAAAAATAAAATAATGTGCAACCCTCTTTTTGTGTTGGTATTAAGGTCAGAGGTCATATGACTGTCGATCATGTAATTGTCGAGAGAGGAATCTGTCCAAACACAGAGGAAGGCTTCACTCATATGATGTGTCTCAGTGAGGATGGAGAAACAAAAGATGTGAAAGCCAGGTCAGCCAAGACGGAAATAGTTGTTCTCCAGAGAGGATTTTACGACAGTGACCCTGCTACCAAACTAAGACTTTTGCCGTTCACTGGTGAGTTTGACTCTCAGCTTCTTGTCAGCTGGATGACGTCCACTAGCAACTATGTCCACTAGCAACTGTTACATTTATTATCAAAATATATCTTCACTTTCTTCGAAATTGCTATCTCTGGATACCAACAAAATATCAAAATTTTAAGAGAAATAGATGAAGATTAATTGTGGCACGCGAATACTCGAATTAATAGTCGAACATAAACTATAGTCTCAAAAATAAGTTGTTTTAGGCTGTATGTTTTATTGCACAATTGTAGTTTTTATGTTGTGCTACCAACAGAATGACCTAATGTTATTGACAGTTCACTATTTTTTAAAATAAAACAAATGAGTCATACATGATTTATTACATTAACTATTTGTACATTATGCTACTTTCCAGTATGTTCCATTTCTCATTGATTCGTTTCGAAAAATGTGAAAGGAAAATGAAAGCCTTTGAAGAGCACATGCAATGATGACATCATACTTTTTTACGATTTAGTCCATTCATGCAAGTGCTACGCTTTTAATTGGCAAAATAAATTACTTATAACTGAATGCAGAGTTAGAAGGAAAGATACTGATATAGGTTTTGCATTTCACAGTGTGGAGTGTTCTGTTTATCTGAGCATCACATTGCCTGTTACCAGGTACTTTGATTCCATTGAATGTTAATTTTATGTCTCTGCCAAGATAATAATGTGTACAGATATGTAATTATGAAAGTTAAACAGCACAGCAACCAAGCCTGCCAGTTCTGACAGTACCACTCTATATGGTGCTCTCATATCACCCTCCTCTGACGGTATCACCCTCCTCTGACGGCATGCACACGTCCAGACCCTTATTTCATAGAAATAGGATATTCATACTGTCAGTACCAATGTGTACAGATATGTAATTATGACAGTCAAACAGCACACCACCCAAACTAGCCAGTTGTACCACTCTATATGGTGCTCTCATATCACCCTCTTCTGACGGTATCACCCTCCTCTGACGGCATGCACACGTCCAGACCCTTATTTTCATAGAAGCAGGATATTCATACTGCTCCTACTGTCAGTACCAGTGGTTTGAAAGCATAACATGAAAGTACAGATCATAAATATCTTTTGAATATAAGAATTAGGGTAGAAGGGCACAAGCTATTTGTATGTAATTGGTAATTATCAGTTATTTGCACTGTATTTTGTCCCTGAAATATTCCTTCCAATCGAGCGAGAATCGTTCCGTTTTATCTGTCCACAGGGAGACGTCACCAGCTGAGACTGCATTGTCTGAGTCTCGGTCATCCAATCGTGGGTGATTACACATACAGCAACAGGATGGACACTAAACCATACAGAATGATGCTGCATTCTCACAAACTACACATCCCATCCAACATCGAAGACATCGATGCGACCGCTCCCGATCCTTTCACCTCCGAATTTGATCCCAAGTGGGTAGTGGATACCTGAGGAACAACGAATACACCTTCGCGTTTTGATGACCGTATTGTCGAGGAAATGTCCTGCAGTGGATGAATCTTGGTCAAGAGTCGTTGAGATAGAAAGGCCCCATGCCTTTTAGATATCTGTTAGGCAGGTCTTTTTTGTGGACTGGATCAAGATTCATCGAGGAAAAAGTCTCTCAAGGTGTAAATCCTCCAAGGCTTGTTTCACAGAATAGAGGCGAAATAGAGGAGTCCAGTCATCTCCTTACAATTTGAAATGGTTGCCTGCTGTTTTTCTTAATGAGTAGCAGAACGTATAGAGCACAAGAACCTTATTCTTTTTCGAAAATGGTCAAACGGCATTCGAGGTCAACAGAGGTCCAAGTCTGAAAAACCTTCCACATACAACTCCGAAAGCAATAGATATGTTGTAGTAAAGGTTGTATAAACATGACATAACTCCAAAGGAAAGCATGGATGAACTTGCTTTGTATGTCCACATGATCTCTTGAAACCAACAGTGGTCAAGATTTGTTAAAAGCTTCACCATTGATTTATTAAATGTTTTACATAAAAGCAAGGAAGCCTGACCTCATTCTAGATCATGCATTGGAAACAACAGTAGTGCTCTCTGAAAGCCATCATCTCAGTTTTTTTAACATAGATTTTTTTTTGTTCTTCTTTCCGGTCACATTGCTAGGCCGTAACAATTGCAGTCATTATCCACAGATGTTGTATTATCGGGAGCAGCTTGCACGAAGTCTACATTAATCTTGCAGAAGAGATTTGCTGTATGCTGTATGCTGCAAGTCATAAAAGATGTGCAATGTTTTCCATTCATACGGTACTGAAGGCAGAAAAATCCACATTGGGTCACACTTTTGACTGTGGTCTGCATGCTATCGGCATTGCCAATACAATCTTGTGTGTACTTCATGTGAAAGTTTACAGATTGATCTGGTATAGGCCGGTCTGAATCTGTGGAGATTAGATTAGAAGGTGATGCAATAGTCATACTCATTAATGCTTTTTATTTTATCACTTTTGAAATATTAAATTGCATATTCCAGTGGCAGACAATGTGAAACTTACATATTCAATACTGAAGAGAAATATAATCCACTCCTCAATAATCTTGTTCCTAGCTGGTTGACTGTAGCCAATACTGACTGATTTAGCATTCTCCAAAATTTCAGAAAGTGGGCAACTTTTGTTTTCAAAAGCTTTAATTTCCTATCACTACTTTCATTTTGATGTATCCTTGAAATTAGTTCGAATTCCATAAAAGAGCAACTTTTTGTAAGCAATATTATTTTCCTCGTTGGATAAAATCATTGAAATATTATCAAGATAAGCAATGACATTTTCAGCTCAATTGTTGTGATGTCATCTTTAATTCTGCTGTGGCCAGATGCATTCACAAAATATCACCAAACCTAAAATAAAAAATTATATCTTTGTAATGCAAAATGCTATGAGGATGTCATTTTGACCCAAAGATGTAGAAAAATGTCAGTGACTTAACTAAGCTATCAGCTTAAGTGACCACAAGAACTCTTTTTTTCAAAATCTTTAATTTCCTATTACAATTTCCTTGTTGTTGTATCCTTGTAACTAGTTAGAATTTCATAATTATAAAAAAACTTTTTTTTAAGCAATATTATCAGCTTTACTGACCACAAGATCCTTTTAAGCTTTTTACACCTATTACATATGTTGTGCAGTAACAGCATACAATTTACAATAAACTTCATATCAATTCAATAACTAAAATGATAGATTTGTTATTTCGATTTCATGTTAGTTTTTTAAAGTTTTGTAGACAGAGAATTATACATGAAGTCTAAACTTTCAATGGTCCAGACTTTATATAGATACACTGGGATTCATCATAGCTCAAATTAGTATTTAAAACAATTAATTTGTCTGTAAACGAAATGCCCATCTCAGCCCTTTGAGCCATAAGGAAAGATATAGCCAATTAGGGGTGTTAGTAATTAGTCCATGTTTGTAATAATTGAACTCATTTTGACATTTACAGAGGGTGTGAGCAATATAAATATAAAAAAAATAAAATAGAAATAAGGTTGCTAAAGAGAGAAACAATCATGTAAAACCAAAATTTTTATAAATAGGTTTCAATTGTGTCTTCAAGTATCACTTGGGAACATTACTAGCTGTAAAGGTGAGATTATGAGGCGTGTGAGGTGGTGGGGAGACGGTTGGGGGGGGGGTAGTGAAGGGACTAAATCAAGGTATGGAAAAAAGTGGGGGAAGGGCTAAATAAGACAAGCATATAAAGGTTCTCAGGTTTCATCAGATTCCATAATCCAAATAAAGAAGAAGTTTGCTTTGGAATATGAATAGCCAATGGTAAATGGAGATGTTAGCTGTTGAAATATTGTTTGGGTATCAGTGGCACCATGTAGTAACAATTCCGAATGAATATTCACGAGCTAGCATGCCAAGCAACACTGCTTGCATACTATGTGTAACATGTACTGCTTATGTATATGTAATTTGTGTTGCTTACATGTATTAGTGTTGCTTATATATGTATATGTACAATATGTGTACTTACATTTGTGTACTCATGTATTGTTTAAATATGTGTTGCTCTCATATATGTAATACGTGTTGCTTACATATGTGATTATGTTGCTTACATATGTATGTTTGCAAAATGTGTTGCTTACGTATGTGCATTAACAATTTGAATCAGCAATGTTCAATTGACAATAGAATGCATACACCGGCTAACTTGTTGACTGTGCTGTTGTGCTTATAGTCGGACTTGTGATGATCAGAAAACACAGTGACTTAACATATACACAAGCCAGGTCGAACGTTAGACCATATAACACACACGACCCTGCTTCTTTTTTATCATGACATGATTCTTGTAAAACAACACATTACCAGCTGTGTGACCCCCCCAAAAAATTCCATGAGACAAAATTCTGAATTGACGAACCTCTCTAATATGGATTAGAGAAAGGAATGCGAGAGACACTATGCGTTCAAAACACACATCTTTCTTACCATTGGACTCTGCTGTTTTAGTCCGTAAATTCTGACTTTTGATGGCAGTTGTTGAGATTTGGGTTGTCAGTGGCAACGTAGATGACGTTAGATTTATAGTTTCTGCTACAAGAGAATAGATTATCATGCAGTTATTTTTACGACGCTAAAGCGACCACGAATGTGGGAGAAACCCGCAAGGGCTTATGTATTACAACTTTCTCGTCGGGTAACTTCTAATTCAACATTTTATCTCAAATTTAGAATCTTATCAATTTAGGGAATCATTTCAGATGGGAAAACCGTAGATTGCTCTTGGATGAATAACCCACCTTACTATGACCCGGCCGAGGATCGAACCCCGAACCTCCCGATTGCTAAGCCCCATTGCTTCAAATGCCACCGCCTTTATTCACTTTATGCCACGGGTTATCACATTATAAGGGGCCGTCATAAATTTCGGTCATGCAACAATCTCTACTTATGTTGTTAGCATTAGACATGGACGGATCGAGAAGTAAGTTCCCATCTTAGTAGTTAACCCCCCCCCCCCCTTACCCTACCTACACTCCAATTTAAAAATATACTTATTGATTTGAAAAAATAAAAATATCTCGTAATTCTTTTACATGTGTTGGATTGATGGATACTGTCAATTGGAAAAGTGGATTCCCCCGGGTCAACTTACAACGCGTGAATTTAAGGGTCTTAAATGATTACCTGTGGAATCTACTGCTCTCGTCTTTAAACCAGGACTCATGGTGACCGTCGCTGAGGGTTTGGTTGTTAATGGCAACGTAGGTGACGTCATAGTTGTGGTTTCCACTGGAATAAATTAGAATTTTGTGATAACATGAAAGTATACCTCGCTATAACCTTCTATTGAAAACTTGGAAAGATTTGCATTCGGCGGCGATGATCTTATGGGATGAGGAAGGTTTCAAGGCCGTTCATATTTTGAAAGCCTATTCACTTGGGTTCACCCATCACTTTGTAACAGCTTCATCAACATGTTTGGTTAGTATAAATGAGAGTTTTGAATCTAATGGGACAACCTGAAGTTGTCTCCTTGAACAATTAATCGATCCACTTCCCACCCATCCCCTTCCTCAACCATTCTAATTACCAACTGCTGTAGTAGAAACATTCCAACCCCATGATATTACTCCTACCATGGTATTACTATTTATTTAGTTATATTCTCTTGCCATGCAAATTCGACAATCGCAAAATTCAGAATGACATACTAAAAGTCCATCTCGCAATGTGTCCATTCATCCACACTTGATAGATGACGTCATAGGGCTCATGGAAACTTGCAAAATAAAACTTGACGCAGGAACTTGATAACAAAAAATCGGACGTGTAAAACCCGATCTGCTCTCTCTAGGCAAGGCAAATCCGACTCATGAGTCCGGAACTATTAGGCCTACGTACCCTCACCCTTAACTTTCTCACCCATGTGATCGGATGGCAACTTGCCACATTCGATAAACAGATTTCTGACTGATGAAATATATAACAAGACACGCAGCCAAACAAGTTCTAGTTTATTACCTGTTGACGCTACTGTTGTAGTCTTCATAATCGGGGTCGGGGTACCCTTGGTTGTGATCTTGGTTGTTCTTGGTAGCTTAGATGGCTTCGCTGTTTCTTCTAAAAGTCACAATAGACGTACACGAGTGAATCCCGTGATATAATTTTAATATTTAGTATATATACGGATGATATGGACTGATGAAATGCAAAAACAAAATATGAAAAACCCATCAAGAACAAAAACTTAGCTATTATTACCTTTTGTCTTTGCTGTTGTAGTGCTTTTAATCGCCGGACTTGTGATCCCATACGTCGAAAGCATGGTTGTTGTTGGCAACGCAGATGACGTCACAGATAATACTATAAAATAATACAACCTTGTGTTCATGGGAAATTTCAAAGTACATAAAAGTTTAATTGTTTTTTTTTATTTTATATTTTATTCTTGACACCGTGACTCCCTGCAAAACCTTCCAACAGAACCTATCATATTAAGAACCAGATTTAGTTCAGGG